>JAMKQA010070425.1:0-15220 GCA_024699735.1 Posidonia australis | reverse complement strand
CCCCCCCCCCCCCCCCCCCCCCCCCCCCCCCCCCCCCCCCCCCCCCCCCCCCCCCCCCCCCCCCCCCCCCCCCCCCCCCCCAATCCAGAGAAGCTTTTGGACCCCCGAGCCGATGTCCCACGAAGCCTCCGGAATCATCAGGACTGCGCCAGGAGCCTTGGATTGCTCCAACAGTGTCGCTCGCCGGAGGAAGCCACAGCGGCGACAGTCAGACCACCTCCTCGTTCCTCCAACATCCGCACTGCTCTAGAGGAAGCCCGGAAGCGTCCCACAGCCACCAGAAGCCTCAGAGAAGCCGTTCCTCAGCCTCCGGAGCCCCCTCCTTCCCCAGCGGAGTCGCCAGAGTCCCGCAACGGCGGAGGAGGTGGGGAGGCCTTTCCCACCGTCCGATCGCGCATCGGCTCCAGTGGATCTCTCTCTTTCTTTCCCCTCTTGCTTCCTGTGATCAGACCTCCGGAGGCTCCCCTCAAGCTTCCTCTAACGGTCGTCGTTTCTTTTTTATTTCTTTTAAAAAAACTTTAAAAACGTTTTTAAGTAAAATCCAAAAGTGTTTACTTTTCTTGCATTTAGGTCCTTCCATCATTTTTCTAAAATCTTTCGAATAAAGTTTTAACTGAAAATATTACATGTCTTACCCTGAACATTTAAAATAATGTTTTCTGAGTTTAAAACTTTAATAAAAGCCCTCTAGAGTTTTTTAAAAGTATTTTGTTTCAGACAAATTGCATAGAAGACCCTGGATTTCCATGGAATTTTTCTGACAGTTCATTTTTACTACGAAAATTGCATATCAACCCTTACACTTCTCAAAATATTTCTGAATGCTCATTTTTGATTGTTTAATTGCATGTAAGCCCCTGCATTCTTCTGAAATCATCCAGGATGCATGCTTTTGATGGTTAATTTGCATTTAGACCTCTGGACTTTATTGAAACTTTCCAGAAAGTTCTTTTCTTTGGTTCATTTGCATTTAAACCCCTAGAGTGTTTGAAAACTTTTCTGAAGCATGTTTTCTCTGGGTAAATTGCACTTTAGCCCTCTGTCTTTACTGAATTCTTCTTGATGCTTTATTCTGCTGGGAAATTTGCAGTTTAGCCCCTGTACTTCATTGATTCTGATTGCCTGTATTCAGGGGTAAAATGACTATTTTGCCCCTAAAACTTCCTGGCTCATTTCTGAATCATTTTTCTTGCATTTTTACCCTGAATTTCCATTGAATTGATTTAAATGCATTTTTTAGTGGTAAAATTGCATTCTGACCCCTAGAGAATTTCATTTTGACTAGGGATGCACATTTGACCCCAGATTTCCTCATAATTGCATGGAATGTGTTTTCCTATGTATTTTCGAAGATTTGGACTTCTGAACTTCAGTTTTCCTCAGAATTTGGGTTTTTTGCACAAAACCCCCTAGACTTCTCATATTTGCACTCACACTTACATTTTGCATATCTTTTCACATCTTTCTACATGGATTTTCCCATCTTTTCTTCCCGATTTTGCGCACATTTTTCCTAGCTTGATTCCGACTTGGTTTTCTCACGTTTTCCAGATTTCCCTCGGTTTTCCGTGGTTTTGACTTGTTTTGGTTTTCCTTCGCTTGAGGACGTACAGTAAAAAGCTTGTCAAAGCCGACATTGTCCCGAAATGAGGATTATTTTCCCCTTTTTTGATTTTCTTGGATTTATCCTAATTTTCGCTGTTTTACGAGACGCTTTCCGAGAATTTCACGATTTTCATGATTTTCCTCATCGCCTAAGGGCGTACAGTAAAGCGGCATTCTCAATGCCTACATTTGTCCCTCGGATTAACGTTTTCTTTTTATTTCACTTCTTACTTTGATTTGGCATGTCTTCAATCATCTTCATGCATGAGCATATAGAATAAGCAAGCATACATTTAGCATACCATTGACAGTAGGAAACCTAGAAAGATCAAGTCTTCTCGGGCGCATGGGGGTGCCTAACCCCTTCCCCATGCGTAACCAGAATCCTTACCCTTTCTCTGGCCCACATTCATCTTGCATTATCCATTAGGCACGGATCACACATGCATTCTGCATTTTGTTTTGTTTCTTGATTTTCTTGTGTTTGTTCTGGTTTTCCTCGTCTTTCCATTAAAAGACTAGATGGCGACTCGTTTCCTTATCCTCTTTGTCTTCCTTTGGTGTTTCCGAGTCTTGTCTCTTCTTCCGGATTCACCATTTTTGCCATTACCGTATCGGATCTCCTCGTGTGTTTCCGCACACTGAGCAGTAGGAGAGCCGGGCAAGGGTTCCACCGGCATGGTCACAGGAGGATCATAGGAGGAACTATCCAACCACATGTTTGGTGTTGGCCACAGTGGAGGTTGTGCTCTAGATCTGGTGGAGTGTCGATCTGGGAAGCAGTTCCTGGAGACAGATAGCACATGGTTGGCTAGTTTGTCAATGCACTCCAGATCCGTGAAGAACTTTGTTGTGTCTCAGGAGCCAGATTTTCTCTTGTACCTTGGATTGGAGAAAGTTTTCCAAGGTGATGAGAGATGTTGCTGAGCACAAGGTGTTGAGTTCGGTGGTTGCTGACCAAATTGTGCATCAAAGTGGCACAGTGGAAGTGTGGCCAGAGCTGGTGTAGACACCCCATATGCTTGCAATGGGACATTAAACCCTAAAACTAACCTAAATCAAATTTAAGATTCAAAAACCTAGTTCAAAACCCTAAAATTAACTCACAATCCTAAAATCCACTTAAATCAAATTCAAAATCCAAAGTCAATCCAAAACCCTAGTCAAAATCCTAAAAAACCCTCAAACTAACCTAAGTCAAACCCAAACCCTAAATCAAGCCCTAAACCCTAATTTCAAATGTTAAACCAAACCCTAAACCCTAGATCAAACCCTAAATCAAACCCTAAACCTAATTCAAAACTCTAACCTAAACCCTAGGTCAAACCTTAAACCCTAATCTCTAACCAACTAAACAAACCCTAACCACTTCCCACTCCACCATAATAACCTATAACAACCTCTAACCACCTAAACAAACCCTAACCACTTCCCACTCCACCATAACAACCTATAACCACCAAAACAAACCTAACTACTTCCCACCTTCATCATAACAACCTATAACCACCAAAACAAACCTAACTACTTCCCACCTTCATCATAACAACCTATAACAACTTGTAACAACCTATAACTAACCATAACCACTTATAATAACCCTCCCAACCATTTGCAAGCCTATAAATACCGTCCATTTGCAAGGAGAAAAGGGGGAGGAAAAGAGAGAGAAAAACTTGGAAAAATCCAAAAGGAGAGCCACCAAGGATTTTTCTCTCAACCAAAGCAACCAGAGAGGTCTAGGATCAGAGAGGAAGCTCGGGGAGGAGAAAAATCCAAGTTTCAGGCCATCTCTAGCGAGCTTCGGCGGCCAAATCCACTACCAGCTCAGGTAAGCACTCCTCAGAGCTTAATTCCTCCTCATTTTAGCTTCTTAGGTCCTCCTCCTTCTTCTCCGATCGATTCCAGTAAGCCAAGAGGTCCCCTTGGCTGGAATAAGGAGAAATTTGGGTCGTCGGACCCATTTCTCTAGTGAGCGGGGTGGAGGCGCGAGTCTAGTAGGCATCCTTTGTCCAAGAGGTTAAGGATAAGATAGGTTTTTCTCCCCCATATCTATCCTCCACTCTGGAAGCCTTTCCCTCACTCTGGATGTCGCTGGAGAACGATCACCGGATGTACAGTCATCGTCGTCGGAGAAGAAGGACAACAGTAAACCACGACTGGGCGTTCCACTCTTCACAGCGTCACTCCGACCCCTGAGACACGATCCTCTGGTCTCCCCCAACACTCCGAAACAATCAGGACCTCGCTTCATGCACTGGATCACCCCCACAGCCAAGGTTGCCAGAGAAGGAAGCGTCGACGGCAGGCAGGATCGGAGGTTGAGGGAGCGACGCCAATCGTGCCTCTAGATGGAAGGAAACACTCTTCTCAGCGTCCCTAAGCCACCAAGAGCCCCGGATCGCCACACTGCTACCCCCAGAACCACCTTCTTCCTTGGCGCCATCGCAGAAATCTTGTCGCCGACACGGGAGGTGGGGGGCCAGTTCCAGCCATCGAGCCCCTGATCCAAACTGTTTGATCTTCTTCCTTTCCTCTCCTCTTGCTCATCAATCGATTGGACACCAGATTAGGCCTCGAGAGGGCTTGGGATCGTGCTCTAGTTGCCGTCGCCGGTGAGATGCGATCACCGGCGACCGTCGGGTCCTTTTTAAGTTTCTTTTAACAAAAACTTCTGCTTTTTTTTCTTTTCTTGCATAGAGGTCCTTTTTCTTACATTTAGGTCCCTACATTATTTTTTTATCCTTTTGATAATATTTGTTTTGAAGAACTGTAGAGGAACCCTTGTAAGTCTTTATTAATGTTTTCCAGGTTTAAAAATTTGACATAAACCCACTGATTTACTTTTCTTACATTTTAAATCCAGTATTTTGCATAAAAGGCCTAAGCTTTATTAAAACTGTTCTGGATTCATATTTTTTTAGCACAATTGCAAATTAAACGCTGGATATTCAAATGTGCTCAAAAATTGTATTTAAAGCCCTGAGCTTTATTAAAACTGTTCTGGATTCATTTTTTTTTTTTTTGCATAATTGCAAAGTAAACCCTAGATATTCAAATATTTACTCAAATGTGCTCAAAATTGCATTTAAAACCCTGAGCTTCGTTAAAATAGTTCTGAATGCATATTTTCTGGTCTAAATTACACATTAAACCCTAGGAATTTAAATATATACTAATATGAGTTCAAAAAGTTGCATTTTAGCCCTTGAACTTCACTAATTTCTCACTGAATACATGTTTTCTAGGGTAAATTTGCATGTCAGTCCCTAAAACATCTTGTTTTCAAGCACAAACTCTTTTTCTTGCACATTTAACCCTGAATTTCTTCAGAATTGCATTAAATACATGTTTTACTAACAAAATTGCATATTGAATCCTATGAACCTTGAATTTGACTAAAAATGCACCATTTTGCACATTTGACCCCTAATTTCTTCAAAATTACACAATGTGTGTTTTCCTATGTAATTTTGATGATTTAGCCTCAGAATTTCAGTTTCCACTCAGAACATGTGAATTTTGCACAAAAGCCCTTGGAAATTACATATTTCACTTACACATGCATTTTGTTCCTCTTTTTCATGCATATTATCTCATACCTTATTCCTTACATCATGCACACATTTCTGATTCATTTCAAACTTGGTTTTCAAATCATTTCCCGGATTTTTTCCAACTTTTGCAACTTTGATTTGATTTGGTTTTCCATCGCCCGAGGGCGTACATTAATAGGCTTAACAATGCCAACATTGACCCGAATGAGGATTATTTTCTCCAATTTGATTTTCTCGGATTTCTTCAAGTTTCCGCTGATTTACGTGACGCTTTCCGAGTATTCTCGATTCTCCTCATCGTCCAAGGGCGTACAGTAAAGTGACATTATCAATGCCTACATTTGTCCCTCAGATTAGCATTTGTTTTCTCTTATCCATTTCTTTTCTTTGATTTGGCATGTTTTCCAGTCATATTAGGCATGTGCATTCAGAATAGGCAAGCATACACACAATGGATTGTTAGCAAGCAGGAAACCTAGAAAGACCGAGTTCCTCGGGCGCATGGGGGTGCCTAACCCCTTCCCCATGCGTAACAAGAATCCTTACCCTTTCTCTGACCCGCATTGATTTGTGCACTACATCCATTAGGTATGGAGCATGCATATGTTTTCTTCGCCTTGGTTTCTTTTGGTTTTTCCTTTGTGTTTGGTTTTCCTCGTCTTTCCATTAAAAGACTAAGTGGTGACTCCTTTCCTTATCTTTTTTCTTATCTTTCCTTGGTGTTTCCGAACCCAGCCATCTTCTCTGGATTCACCATCTTCGCCATGACCGTATTAGGACTCCTTGTGTGCTTCCATGCACTTAGGAGAGCCGTGCAGGGTTCCACCGGCATGGTCACAGCTGGTTGCACCTGGTCAATCCTGTGGTTTGCATGTCTCTGAGGGTGTTCTAAATGTTTCGTGACTTTGGAAGACACTGTTTTGGAGCCTTTGGTGGAGGTTTTATGCCCAGAAGGGACTTCACTAAGGATCTCTGTGGTGTTCGGACTCCAGGAGAGTTGAGCCCTTAGTGACATCTTGGACCTAAGTAGGATGAAATGGCTTTGTGAGGCGGAGATTTCTCCTACAAGTCATGGATTTTGGGTGGCATCGTTGTATTTTCGTTTGGGTCGTTCTAGTGATGTCCTAATTTTGGTGTCCTTGATGTTTCGCCTAGAGAATTTCAGGAGCGAAATTCCTTTAAGGGGGTTAGGCTATAACGACCCAAGTTTTAGAAGTGGTTCATTGGCTAGATAATTAAGGTGAAATTCAGGCATGTAGGCATTGGAGGTCCCAATGTCTAATGTGGGACACGTTCTCAGTAGTGTCTGACGCTTGGATTGTGGGTTTCTGACCTTCTGGTGTGGTGTGGTTCAGCTACTATGCTGGCCCTCTGGTGTGGTGTGGTTCAGCTACTATGCTGGCCCTCGTAGGAGTTTTGTGGGTTTCTCCTGGACCGAGGAGGTTTGGTGGCGGGTCCCTGGTGGCATGAATTACGTAGATGTGGGAAGTTGCGTGGTTAGGTCTCGTGCTGTGCTTCTTTCCTTCTTTCTTTCTTTTCTCCTTTTTCTTTTTCTTCTTTTCTTCCTTTTTCTCTCTCCTCCCACTTGTCCCGCCCACCCGTGCCTTCCTCTCCTCCTTCTACACTCTTCTTCTCCTCCTCCTTCGTCGAAGGGGGGGACGAGAGAGGGAGAGATTTGAGAGGGGGACAAGAGAGGGAGATGAGGGGGAGGGAGATCAGAGAGAGAGGGAGACGAGAGAGGGGAGATCAGAGAGGGGGGAGAGATGAGGGAGATGAGAGGGAGGGAGAGAGAGATGCTTGAGAGAGGGCTGAGAGATGAGGAGGAGGAGCCACCGCCTCACCGCCGTCTCGCCGCCGTCGCAGCGAGGAGGAGGAATGGAGTTGCTCGTGGCTGGGAGAAGGGAGGTGCGCCGTCGTTTCGCTGTTCGTCGCCGTCACGTCTTCGGTGGAGGTACACATCCCTTAAGTTTTCTTTTAATTTCCACTTTGATGTCTAGGGGCATGATAGTGTGAGTTGCATGTGTGTAGATGCTTGGAATGTGTTTAGTAATGTTTGGAGATTTATTGTGGCATTTATAGTTATTTATGGTGGTTGTTGGTTTTAGGTCTTTTTTGACCTCTCTGTGCTTGGAAATTCATATCTCTTTGTGTGGTGAATGGATTTCAGTTTTGTTTGTTGAGTTTTGGGGTAAACTCAAAGGTCTACAACATATATTTTGGGTGTAATGTTTGGTGGTTGTTTGGTGGGTTCGACCTTAGTTCCCACTTCGGGCAAAATTTAGGTCACTTGTCTCAGGCTGTCTGAATTCTGACAGAAAACTAGGAGCGCGAGCCGATTGCACGTACCACATGTGCAAGTTCGGCAGCAGTTTAGGCCCCTGGTCTAGTCTTTGTTGGAACTCAGACAAGATTGCCTAGGGTGAGGGCCAGTCGGGCGGGACAGTTGCGTGGCCTAGATGCGAGGGTCGACCAGGGCTTCTAGGGTGTTTTCCAAGGCTTTAATGGAATAAATGATTGGGATAACCATTAGAATAATTGTAGGATTTGCCTAAAATGAATTAGCAAGATTCCACTTGGAGTGTGGGTAGAATATATAAAAGATGAAATGATTTAGAAATAATAGGTTCTCTCCCCAGTTGGTTTAAACTGGACTTTAGGAATAATGATAGTGTTTGTAGGTCTAGGGTTTGTGTGGTTTTACGTGCGGTGCACTGAATGGAGTATTCAGTGGCACTCTTCCAAATGTTTGAGCCGATCTGGCTGTGCTCCCAAGGGACATGAGCCAGTAACTGTCTTACACTTGGTGCCAGAGTGTGGAGTTCTGGTTGTGTTTACTTTGCTGTGGTGTTTTCTAGGTGGATTTGACACTCAGAGAATGTTTTGTTGGTGTTTTCTTAGGTTGTGGTTGTAGGTTGAGCATGGTGCTTGCGAACCCAAACGCTCCCAAGGTGCTTTTACCTGGGCCTGACAGGAGAGCTCAAGGTTGTGTTTTGTTTGTGGCTTCTCGGCCTTTGGTTTCTGTTCCACTGTTGGGCACAATGTTGCTTGAATTTTGAACGATATTTAATGATTTCGAAATGGTTTTCCAAATATGAGTTTTGGAAAGAGAAAAGTGCAAATTTGAAAATGATTTTGGAAAGAGTTTTTCGATGTTGTCTGTTTGCGTTGGGGACCAAGATACCTGAGGCTGATATTCGTCGAGTCTTGGAGGTATGATACTCATTGACTGTCGTTTCGAGGCTAGGATTGTGGTCCACGGGTTGTGGTGTTTCGTAGTATGACAGGGAAGTATGATACTTCTACTGTCGCTGTGAACACTGAGGCTCAGGTGTTGTCGGGTGTGGACGTATGAGACTCTTTCATGAGTATCGTGTGGAGGCCATCGTGAGGAGGCTTACCATGTGGTGACCTGTGCGGGTGGGACGTGCGCCCTAGAGCTAATAGTGTTCTAAGAGACAGGACTGCCATCCCAAGGAGGGATTAGCTTTGTTGAGGGTTCTCCAGGTGGAAGAATCGTGGGACGACGCGGCTCCTACATAAGGTGGCACGTCATGGCAGTGCAGACACCATGGTCACTCCTTGGTGGATTGCTTGTGGTCGATGTTGTCTGCTTGTCATTGGGAAGTTTGACACACTATTTGTGCTTGTGTTTGTGTAGAGTCTTGGTTTAGGAAATCAGGCACTAGGCCTATTGGAGGCTATGGTTTTGGCTCCTGTTGAGACGCAGTGTTTGGGGAGCAGTGGCTCCGTTGTTTTGGCAGCAGAGGCTCCGTGGCTTGTGTTGTGTTTGGGTCTAGAGGGGACTATGTTGTACAAAGCAGAGTCTCTCTAGTTATGCTTTTTGTGTTGTTTTGGGCTTGAGATGGCAAGAGTAGCATTCTCGGGTATGCATAAAAGGTTTTAAAAGTGCACGCACATGGTTTTGCAAAGGAAAAGAAAAGAATGGTTTTAAAGGCATAGTTTTGTGTTTTTGTGGCCTAACGGACAGTGGTAGACTGCCTGGTTTGGTGTTGTGGCATCTGAGAGGGATGCCAGTGCTTGTGTGCTGGGCGTTGGTAGATTGCCCTTTTGGCTTGTCAGCATCCGGATATGATGCCTGTGCTTGGTTGCCCTCAGCATAGGTTGTCGAGTTGTAAGTGAGATGCGTACTGGGTAACCATTGAGTGGTCACTCACCTATGCTTTGTTTTCTATGTTTTGGCAGGTGTAGGATAGTAGTTGTTGGTTGCTAGTGCATATAGGAGAAGTCACGCCACCACACATCAAGGATCCAGGTGAGTGTTAGTTTAATTTATTTCTATTATTTATTAATTTTATTTTCCTATTAAGAGTATTTAGCCTTAGCTACATTATTAGTGTAGTCGTTGGTTAATAACAAAGATAAAAATGATTAAAATGAAAATCTGTAGCTAGGTTTAGTGGTAGCAACTTCACCTTAATTATCTGACCAAAGTACCACTTCTAAAACTTGGGTCGTTACATAGGCCAAGGAATCTCTGGAGTGGTTGCAAGTCACCATGGTTGCGACGGTCGGTGTTGGCTTCAGATCACCGGAGGCCATTTTGAGGTATGCACTTCACCTCTTGCAATAGAAAGAATGAAAAATAGTAGAAATGCTAGGAATGCATGAAATCTAGGTAAATTTACATTCTTAGAATTTATTAAGAATTTATGGTGATTTATGGTAGCATTTATGGCATTAAATGTAGTTGGTTTGGTTGTGAGTTTTCTGCGCTCTCCGGGTTTGTGATTTTATTCCGAGAGCTATGCTTGATGGATCGTGGTTTTGTTTATATGGATTTGGTGTAGACTCGAGGGTCTACAACATATGTTTTATGTGGATTTTATTGTGATTGTTTGGTAGGTCCTCCCCTCACTCCCATTTGGGAGAAGAACTGGACAGAGGTTTGGGACCGTTTTCTAGTTTCGCAAAAAACGACATACCGAACCATTTCGATATGTCGTTTTTCTGTTAGTTTTGGTCCTTTTGGTTCTAGTTCGGTTAGTGGAATCCCTTCAATCTACCATTTCATGCCTTGAGTGTTGACCGTTGGACCCAGTTCGGTCGATCAATATTTTTTGGTCTACCGAACCAAGGATTATCTAACGATCGATTTGGATTTCGGTCTACTATTTTGTTGCCCTGAGCCTAGTTCGGTTGACCGATCCAATTCAACGTGTCGAATCAGGCCCTAATTGCTTTTATAAAAATGATATCCAAAGGTTTTCTGGATTAATTTGTTTTGCCCATTTGAAATGGGATTGTAGGCCATCAGTGGTGGTCTTGTGGGATACCTGATGCATCGATTTTATGGAGATTTTGGAAGAATTTTCCAAAGATACAAAATGATTTTGAAAATAGATTTCAAAGGAATGATGTGGCCCATTTTGGAAATGATTTTCCTAATTTTCTGTATACGGGCCAAGAGACTGTGGGCCGTGCTGTTTGGACTAGAGGTTGTGACGACACTTGCTGGATTGTTGGGCATGTTACCTAGGTTGAAGTCAGGGGTCGAGATACCTGAGGTGGAGATTCGTCAGGTCTTGGAGGTATAAGACTCCTTGACTGTTGTTTCGAGGCTAGGGTTGTGGTATGCGGGTTGAAGTGTTTTGTGGCATAATGGGGAGATATGACACTCTTGCTGTCGTTGTGAGTACTGAGGCTCGGGTGTTATCGGGTATGGAGGTATGAGACTCTCTCCTGAGTACCGTGTGAAGGACGCCATGAAGAGGCATACCCTGTAGTGACCAGTGTGGGTGGGGCACATACCCCATAGCTAATAGTGTCCTAAAAGATAGGACTGTCTTCCTAGGTAGGGTTGGCTTTGTGAGGTTTCTCTATGCAGGAGAATCACGGGATGGTGTCGCTCCTGCTCGGGTAGTGCCACCGTGGCAATGTAGTGCACGTTAGTGACTACTTTGTGGCCAGAGTTGGTTGCCTGATGTGGGGTTTCCTGACTAATTGTGTATGGTTTTGTTCATTAAGGGCCTCGCTTGTGTTTTAGGCTGGTAGAGCCTTTACCCATTTGGTTTGACCGATGTGGACCGTGTTTCTTATGATTTGGGCCTGGTAAGGCTTTGTTTTGTGGTTTTCGGTCTGTTAGGCCCGAGTTGTTGATTTTGGGTGGATTTAGAGAAAATGATTGTGAAATAGTTTTAAAGGAAAATTATTATAATTTTCTTTTCCGTCATTTTGTGGGATATACGTTGAGTGACTTTTGTCACTCACACTGTTTCTCGTGGTTTTTAAGTTGCAGGCGCAGACGAGCATGTGGGTTTGCATAATGCACATAGTTTAGAGTCTCATAGTTGCATACATAGGTTCTTAGTTGTTTAGATATTACTGTTTAGCTTAATTTCCTATAATTTAATTTATTTAAATTATTATAAAAATTGAGGACGTTACAATATTAAAGCCAATGATGACAAATTATGTTGAAAGAGATACTCATCGCCTATTACGTTGGCATCGATAAACTCAGTCGCCTTATTAGACGTTGACAAGCTCTGTCACCATTGAACTGGCAACAAGATGTGTTGTCACTAGGTAAGGCAATGAGTGGGTTTCTTACAATTTACCCCATGTCTTTTATATTAATCCATAGAGATATATTAAAAGTCTAGAAACTTTAAGAAATTCCATGAAATTATAAAAACATCTTCTTTAAGATTAAAATACTCAAATCTGCTACCAATTTAACTAACATGAAAGTGTTAGCTCTACCACAGCTAGCAACTTCACACTAAGAGAAATGTTTAAGAGACTCAAACCTGCTACCAGTTTGAATGTGTTAGCTCTGCCGCCACTAACGCCCATGAACTAAGTAAAATAAGAATACTTTTAAATAATTCATGGAAAATCTAGGAAATGTATTATAAATTATTAGCCTTGTGATCTGGGACACCTCAAGATTCTTATCCTTATTGAACTCTAGAAAATGCAAAAATGGGATATCTACACATGTAACACCCGTAAAATTTATTTTTGTAATTATTTACATTTTAATAAATTTTATTCCTGGACGGGTGTTACTGTTCCGAGGCCCGTTGTGTGGTTTTGTGCTTTTGGGCTTGGGCCTCATGGGCCAGCAGCTATTTGCGTGTCCCTGTGTGTGGTTGGCACTATGCATTGAGGCACTGTGCGTGTGGGGCTCGCGTTCATGGGCCTTGGTTTTGGCTGGTGGGGCGGAGTGGTCGATGTGCTCGTGCAGTGTGTCGGTGGCTAAGACGTGCAAGTGAGCACACTCCCAGCTACTACGTGCACAGGCTTTATAAGCCGCACCGCACTCCTCCGCCGTTTGTCGCCGTCTTCTCCTTCTTTCTTCTTCTTTCCTTCTCCTCCTCAGGCACGTTTCCCTTCTTCCCCACCTCCTCCTCCCTTCCTTTCCACTCCTTCTCCACCCCTTTCTCCTTTTCCCCATTCTCCTTCCACTAGACTCCCCTATTTTCCATTGTATCACGCGTCGAGAGAAAGAGAGAGTTTGAGAGAGAGAAGCGGAGGCATTTGGGTGGCTCGAGTGGCACGTGGAGCTTGTGTGGAGTGTCCTTGGGGTCGTGGCGAGGCCGTGGTTGCTGAATTTCGCTGGAGTCGACTGGAGACCGTTTTCAGGTACGCACCTCCACCTCATGTAATAGAGAGAATGGAATTTGTAGAAAATGCTAGGATTGCATGAAATCTAGATAAGTTTACATTCCTATAATTTATTGTGATTTTATGAGAATATATGGTAAATTTATGGACATTTATGGCGGTTGGTGTGTTTTGGGTCATTTTGACCCTTCTGCCTTTGTGATTTTATATCTTGATGCATGGTGAATGGATTTTAGTTTTGTTTGTTGAGATTTGGAGTAGACTCAAGGGTTTACATCTAATATTTTATGCAAGATTTTTGGTGCTTGTTTAGGAGGTCCGATCGAAGGTCCCAGTTGGGACGATTTGTACTATAGGGTTTGGGTCGTTTTCTGCTTTTCGTAGAATTTGGCATACCGAACCATTTCGGTATGCCTTTTTTCTATCAAATTAGGTCCTCTAGTCGGAATTCGATCGTCCGATTTTGGACGGTCGCTTGAATCAGGAGATTTCAGTTGACCAAGCTAGTTTTCGGTATACCGAATTTGGCCTGAGTGTTGATCGCTGAGCTGTTTCGGTCGACCGATTCAAATCGATCTACCGAACTAGGATTTTTCAGCATACCAAACTTGTTTTCGGCATGCTGATTCTGGACCCAAATAAGTTTATGAAATGTATTTTCTGAGAGCTTTCTGGATTGCTGTGTTTTATCCCATTAAGAGGGACTGTGGGCCGTCAGTGGTGGTCTCCTAGGACACCTGACGCGCCACTTTGCTGAGGGTTTGGAAGAATTTTCAAAGATATGAAAATGGTTTTGGAAATGGATTTCAAGGAAATAGATGGCCTGTTTTGGAAAATGTTTTCTTGGTTTTCTATGTGTGGGCCGAGACAGTGTGGGACCGTATCGTCGGGACTAGGGAATGTAACGACATTCTCGGGTGGTTGGGTGCGACTCCCTAGTTGAGGTCGAGGGCTGAGATACCTGAGGCTGAGGGGCGTCGGGTCCTAGAGATATGAGACTCCTTGACTGTTGTCTCAAGGCTAGGGTTGTGGTCCGCGGGTTGAGGTATCTTATGGCATGACGGGGAGGTATGATACTCCTGCTGTCACTGTAAGCACTGAGGCTCGGGTGTCGTCTGGTGTGGAGGTATGACACTTCCTCCTGAGCACCGTGTGTGGAGGACGCTGTGAGGAGGTGTACCCTGTGGTGGCTAGTGTGGGTGGGACACGTGCCCTATAGCTCGGAACGTCTTGAGAGATAGGACAGCCTTCCCATGGAGGGGTTGGCTTTTGAGGGTTCTCTAGAGAGGGAGAATCGCAGGACCGTAAACACTCCTACATAGGGTGGCTGTCACCGTGGTAGTGCAGAACACTGGAGTCGCTCCTCAGTGGACTGCGTGTGGCCAGAGTTAGTTTTTCTAGCGCCGGGCTTCCCAACTCATTGTGTATGGTTTTGGCCATTGATGGCCTTTGCTTGTGGTTTTGGGTTAGTAGAGCCCTAGTTGTGGTTTTGGCCGGTGTGGGCCTGGTTTATGAAGCTTTGAAAATGGTTTGCGAAATGAATTCAAAAGGAAATCGATTATGTTTTGTTTTTCGTGATTTTCCTTGGGATGCGTACTAGGTGATGTTTGTCACTCATACGTTTTCCCTGTGTTTTTGGTTTGCAGGTACAGGCATGCAGTGGGTTAGCGTAGTGTATATAGTTTAGAGTCTCCTAGCCTCACACACAGATTCCTAGTAGTTAGATATTTACTATTTAGCTTTAATTTTCTCATAATTTAATTTGTTTTAAATTATTGTGGAAAATGTGGGACGTGACAACATAGGTCAAGTATGATATTTGGTACAGTCATCCTTCTGGTGCCCATCCTTTTTACAAAAGTGGCAAATAAACTCAAACTGCCTTTATTGTTTTTTGGGTAAAACACCTGCAACTTCATTGGGCTTTAGTTTCCTTTTGCCTTGGTCTTTCAAAGTAGATGTCAAGTAAGCACTTTTTTGTCTTATTTTGCTTTAATCTCTCTTTCTCTTGCATACAATGAGAAATGAGTTCATTAAGTCATTTCTCCTTCTAACAGTTGTAACTGACCTTAAATTGACTATATTATGTAGGAAGAGAGATTAAAACTAAATGCAGGAACAAGTCTTCTGATAGCTCTAACTTAAGTACTTTTAGTTTTAAAGTAAATTAGATATTTCCAAAATGTACTTCCTTATGTTTCCTTTAGCCTTATACCTCATAGAAACTAAATATACTAATAGTATCATCGTTATCATCTTTTTATTCTTGACAAATCATTTCTCAAGTTTATCAAGAAACTCTCTAGCATTTGTCTCTTTAAACAGTGTACCCTTCAAAGTCAACCAACCACCATGGTGCAGTTGGCCAGGAGGAGTGGAACTTCTATCTCCCTCCAAGGTTCGAATCTCACGGACTGCAAGGAGAAAATATATGCATACCGATATCAAAAAAAAAAAAAAAAAAAAAA
>JAMKQA010070424.1:0-11088 GCA_024699735.1 Posidonia australis | reverse complement strand
TGTCTGATATTCTGCTTTCTATTTCTTTGGAGGCAAATAGCGACTGCCTTAGTTGGTCCCCCTCCAGTTCTTCTTCTTTCTCTGTGAAATCCTGCTACTCCATTCTGAATGATGGTGGGATTCGTTCTGCTTTTTTTAAGCAGATCTGGAAAACTTCTGCCCCGCTTAAAATAAGGATTTTTTCATGGCTTGTATTGCATAATAAAAATTTGACTAAGGAAAATCTCCTTAAGAGAGGATGGATTGGTTCTTCTGCTTGTATTTTTTGCAATTTCAATTTGGAATCTAACAAACATCTTTTCTTGTTTTGTGATACGGAAATTCTTTCTTTATCAAAGGCTTCATCCAGGATATGAATGCCTGGAGGATCTTTATGCACATAAACCTACTCTTAATTACCCATTGTCAAGTTTTAACTGGTTCCTCCTCATTCAGGCCATTTTTTGGGTTACCTGGAAAGAGAGGAATGCCAGGATCTTTCGGAATATTTCTAAACCAGTGTTTATTTCTATTTCTGATATTATTGGACTTATGGAGTTCTGGTTAGAATCTCTTCTTCCAGGTAACGACAAGGAGGACTTGAGGAGCTCTGTCGCTTCAATGAAGGCTGCTTGGGTAGAAACCTTTCCTGCCTCTGCTGAAGCTCCTCCCTCCGTCGACTCCAACACCCCCTCTGTCGCTGCTGCTTCGTCTGATGATATTATGCAGCAGTAGACTCGTCCTTTGTTTACTTCTTCATTTTTCGCCTTTACATTGCTAGTATTGGCACTTGTAATATTGGCATGAACATTGCCTTAATTTTTGTTTTTACATTGCCATTCTTGGCATTTGTAATATTGGCATGAACATTGCCTAAATTTTGTTACCTCTTTTGACCACTGGCTCACGCCGTGGCTAATATATATCACTAATACTTACCATGGACAAAAAAAAAACGTACTTACTTGTTGGCTACACCACCAACAGCTATCTTGCTCTTCCCACTTCTCAGTCCCCGAGAAGCTAGAGCCCTTACTTTTGTTGCTATTATAGAATTCAAAGTTTCCCTCTCACAGAGATCGATTACAACAGCAATTACACAATGAAATCTCGTGAGGAGAATGGAAATGAAAACAATAGCCGATATTACAAGTATTTCTCAATGGTGTTGATATCAGGCCTTGTACGGGTCCTATTTATAGCCGTAGGATCGCCTCGAGATGTGTCTAACGTCTACAAAACGGTCATAAATGGCTACTTCAATAGTATGCCGTTTTGGCCTCGGTATGCCAAAAATAATCATCAATCTACAAGTCACGAGCAAAACGGTATGCCGAAAATCCAACGGTCTGCCGTTTTCTCCTGAAACGGTATACCGTTTTATGACGGTATGCCGTTGTATCGTATTGTTTTCATTTTCTCTTCTGATCTGGAGTTCCGTTGCTTCTGTCGTTTTTCCTGAAACGGAATGCCGCTCCATCCACGGTATGCCATTTTCAGTTCATCTTTTGTTCTTGCAGAGTTCCGTTGTTCATTCCGTTTTTTACTGAAACGGTATGCCGCTACTGATGCCGATATGCTGTTTTTGATACTTTGATAAAACACTTGTATACAATTTGAATTTATACAGAAAGCACTTTATATCTTTTTCATGCTTTAATAATTATGAAAATATGCACTCACAAGTAATCATCAAAATTAATGCATTATTTCTAACAATCAGGTATGGATATCCAAGACGCCAAAGTTGCCAGTGCATCTGCATACACATTCTTAGCTCTATTCATGAAGGAGAAGGAAATGTCCTCAAATTCTGTCATGCACTTTAGAAGATATGAGTGATATGGTACTAGTTTCGAGTCTTTTGTTTTCCAACTCTCGTTCACTTGAGATATGATCAGCAAGGCGTCGCCATGGACCGGCAGCTTACGTACACTGTGCTCTAATGCAACTTATAAGCCTAGGATGCATGCTTCATATTTTGCCTTCTCGATGGTGGTATACCTGGTGTCACAGTCATTGAACTTCTTGCTTGGGTAGTATACTGCTCTTTCCTTGCAACCCAATTCATCATGCTGACCCAATACTGTACCCATGGAATGTTGCATGATTGACAAGTAGAGGAGTAGAGGCTACCCAGGAGTCGGTGGGACCAGAATTGACAGTTTGGCTAGTAGTTGCTTGATCTTGTGAAACACCTGACAGTCCTCGCTCCAGGTGATCTGGGTGTTCTTCCTCAGGAGCTTAAAGATTGGCTCACATATGGGAGTGAGTTGGGCAATGAAGTAGCTGATGTACTGTAGTCGCCCCAGTAAACCTCGAACCTCCTTTTCTTTGGTCGGAGGGGGCATGTCGATGATGACTTTGGCCTTGTTAGGGTCAACCTCGATCCCCTCTGGCTGACTATATATCCAAGGAGCTTTCCAGATGCTACGCAAAATACACACTTGCAGGGGTTCAACCAGAGTTTGTATTTCCACAGGCGATCAAACAGCTTTCTCAAGTAGGCAAGATGGTACTCGGACTCTTTGGATGTGGCAATCATGTCATCCACATATACATCAATCTGTCGGTGCATGAGGTCGTGGAAGAGAGCTGTCATGACCCTTTAATACGTAGCACCTGTGTTCCTGAGTCCGAACGACATTACTTTATAGCAGAAGACCCCCCATGGGGTGATGAATGATGTCTTTTCCATATCTTCTTCTACCATTCTGATATGGTTATAACCTGAGAAGTCGTTCGTGAATGATAACATCTTACGCCCTGTGGTGTTGTCCACTAGTACACCGATGTGAGGCAGTGGGAAATCATCTTTCGGACTCGCTTTGTTGTGGTCTCTATAGTCAATGCACATGCGAACCGGTTCGTCCTTTTTGGGCACTAGAACCACATTGGTCAACCATTGGGTAAAGGACAACTTTGATAAATTTGATCTGATGTTGCTTCACGATTTCCTCTTTGATTTTGAGAAGCCACTGCAGGTGCCACCATCTGAGTTTCTGCTTGACCGGCTTGGCATCCGACTTCAGTGGTAGGGTATGCACTACTACCTCAGCGTCTAGTCCGACCATATTATCGTAACTCCAAGGAAAGACATCACTATACTCTTTTAGGAATGTGATGAAATCTTCCCATACCTGTGGAGACAATTTGGCACTGAACATCACTAGGTGTGTCGATATTTACTAGCTTTGTCTCCTCCTCGACATGCAAATTTGGGCCTTTTGGATCATCGTCGTGGGGGTGAAATTCTGCCGCATCTTCTAGATCAACGACGCCTATGTCATCCTCCTCCTCATATGCTATCAACTTTGACAAGACCTCCCTCTCGAATGTGGAGTCGGTGATGTCGAAGGAAAGAATCTGTTTTGACTCTTGCCCTTGTTTATGCCTGAGAAAGGTCACACTGATTCTAGTGTTCTTGTAGCCACATTGCGTGAACTCTAAACCTGTGCTCTTTTGTCTTGTTGAGGAGCTAGGCTGTCCTTCTCCCTCTACTATAGTAACTCTACTATTTTTTTTGTTTTTTTGCATTTTGTTTTCGTTTTTTTTTGGATTTTCTATACTATCTGCAACAATTCTTCCTCGGTGGTTGTCTTATTGCTAATTGTTCTGGAGGCCGCCTCTTAGGCTCTCTGAGGAGCCTACCTCATGGTCTTTTTTTTACCCTCGCCTATCTCAAGGCGAGGCTTGTGCTACAGGCACCATCTGGACCTACCTCCTAGCTACTTGGAGACTAACTCCTCTAGTCTAGCTTCCACTGTCTTGTCTTCCTCCATGGCCATGATGGCTGGAGAATCTAGGGTAAGGCGGGCTCCTACTCTAATACTACCGCCTTGCCTTTCCTGTTCTTGCTTTCCTCAGTTGCATCCTCTGCCAATGATAACTACTCCTAGAATAGCACTTCCATGTCATTCAAGACGGTGTCCACATGACTCTCAATGGCCATGCCTTCTTCTTCATCGGAGGCAAAAGCAACATAGTAGGTGCAAGTCTCCGACTGCACCAAGGGCTTGGGGTTAGGAAAGGTTGTGATGCTACTATTGATAGATTGCTGTGCCTAGTCTACTGATGTTACTAGAAACTCTGCCAACTAGCCTGCTGCTATGACTAGCTAGGATTGTGATGCTGCTGCTGACCCTACTGACAACTCTGCCAATTGGTCTGCTGCTGTGACTAGCTGGGATTGTGATGCTACTGCTGACCCTATTGACAACTCTGCCAACTGGTCTACTGCTATGACTGGCTGGGACTGTGATGCTGCTGTTGGAACTGACATCTCTGAACTAACTGTGGGGGTAGGTGTGATAAATGCTACTGGCAAAGATGGTGGTAATGCTAAACTGGTGGATACTGGGATTACTAGTTGATGTTGCTCTGCTCTGTCTGTGGGGCTTGGCTCGACTGCATTTAGGGAGTCTTCATCTGTGTAGTAATCCTCTACACAAACCCACTCGCTGGTCTCTGCTAGGCTCTGCTGCTGCTGCATTGTGATGATTGGGGAAGGACTCCTATTAGGATCTATCACACCTGTACTAACAAAGTTAATCATATCTCGAGGGATAAGCAATCTCCAGTGCTTGTGCATGCTCTAGGGTGGTCCTTGGTAGCCAAGTCCTTCATGATCTATTCTCTCTTTCTCTTTGATGGGCTCCACGATCCCTTGACTATATCACCTGAGTAGTGCGTCCTTTTTGTACCCCCATTGATGATAGAGATTCTCGACCATCAACTGAGGGTGACTGTAAACGGACAGGAAGTTGACCCGTTCGAGATCCAAAATGAATTGACCCGATAAAGTACATCTGAAGGCTTGGGATTAAAACAGACAGTTTATAGATCAACAGAAGAGACCATGTCAACCTCATCTTTTCTGAAATTCTTAGCCATGACAATGGCGATGTCATTGCCATAGTAGAACTTGATCATGCGGTATAGGGTTAACGGGATAACTTGATGCTTGTGCAACCAAGGACACCTAAGAAGGCGGTTGAAGGTGGACTTGAGATCGACGACATAGAACTTGACGTCAAACTGAGCCAGATTGATAGTAAGAGGGATGACCAAGACTCCCAACGTGTTGTGGTGCGTATTATCAAAGGACGTCATTCCTTTGACAGTTGGTGTGATATCCTCGACCTTGAATCCGGTCTTGCTTGCGATACACAAGGGGCAGATGTTGAAACCTACGCCATTATCAACCAGCATCGACTAAATTCATAAACTCTAAAATTGCATGGTGATGAACAACAATTGGTTGTGGTTGGTACCAGTAGAAGGCAATTCCTGAGAGGAGAAGGAGATAACTTGCGGTGTTGCGATCACGCCTACCATGTTCTCAAGGGTCATGGGTTCGATGGTGGAGGATACATGGGCTACTTGGAACACCTAGAGGAAGGCCTCTCAATGTTCAGTCGAGGTATGGATAAGGTCCTAGATGGATATGTCGGCCTTGACTTTCTTGAGCTGGGAGGTGATGTCATCTGGGGATTTACTGGTGGTACTTGTGGTAGGCTTGGTGGTGGCTTCTTCAGTGATAGGCATTATGGATTGGCTTGCTTGCTGTGGTGGGGGTGGTGCTAGATGGCTTGTCCTGGGGACAAGAGTTGGGGGCTTGTATACCCTTTCCGATCGCGTGATCTCTATGCACATTTCTACGGCATAGTCATACGGAATCCAATGGGTATCCCTAGTCAGATTAATGACCAGGGGTGTACAAGCCACCAACTCCAATTGGACCATAGGAGGGTGGAAGGAAGGTATTGTGGGGTAGGTAGCTAACTGGATGGGTAAAAGCTGGTTGGGGTCTCATCTCAAGGTAGATGGGCGCAGTTGGGGATGATTGCATGGTAGGAAGTGTGATCGTGCACTCTGTCCTGGCGATCAAGTGGATCTCGTTGACGACGAATCTCGAACCCATGAGGAAAGACTGGTATAGTTGAGAGGGGAAAGGTTTAGAGACATGATGGATCAGATCAAGAGGGTTTGGCAGGGGAGTGCCAGACCCGATGGGAAAGAGGCAGTGAACCCTTGAGGTCCTAGGTGCTCCTGGATTCACATGCTAGGGGAGAGATTGACTGGCTATACTGGGGTGTGCTAGTGCTTTTGCTTGTACTTGGGCGGGTGCAGACCCTACATCCTAGGTGTTGATGATAATGACCTTGCGGTCAATGAGGTCCTATATGGTATTTCGGAGGGTGAAATAGTTATCTGACAAATGCCCCGTAGCCCGATGGTAACTGCAGTACAGATTCGCTTTACACCACACCAGTAAGGGAATCAGAGGTGGGTGAATGTCCAGATACCACAAAAGCGACTGCACCTTGGGAAGTATGGCACTCAATGGTTCAACCAACAGAGTGAACTCCCAGTCAAATCTTCGAGGCCTCCCTTATGGAGGATGTTGTTCTTGCCTTGCTGGTGCTATGTGATACACTAGCTCAGCAGTGGTGGTAATGTGGGGTGTGTGGAGTGTCCTACGTGTTGGTGCATAATTTACCTGATTTTGAGCCGACGGACCCACCATGTTCACAAACACAACATGGGACCCTACATAAGCAACAACGTTCTTTGGAGGGTCCCGTCTCTTTGGATAGTTGGAGCCATTGTTGTTGTTGCTGGTGCCGATGTTATGGCTTGGGGTGATTGCTAGCTTTGCGAATGCGATGAGTGGGGGAAAACTGTCACTTCGTAGCGAGCTTTCCACACGAGCGCTGACTCTAATCACTGATGAGAAGGTGGTGATAGGCTAGATGCTGAGCAGAGCCCCTGTGGCTGGCTATGCCCCGTGGATGATCATCTCAATAGATTCCATGTCAGAGGGTCTATCCTTGACTAGTAAGGCTAGGGCACGCCAGCGCCCGACGTACTCTCCAAACGTATCGAGGGGCTTCTGCTTTGTGGTAGCCAAGTCCTCCCTCTTGGGGACTAGGTCCAGGTTGAAGGAATACAGTTCCAGGAATGCCTAGGCTAGGTCATTCCAAGTCTAAATGGTAGCCATGTCTAGGGAAGTGAACCAATTCAGAGCAGGACCAAAGAGGCTTTTTTGGAACAAGCGAATCAATAGCCTTTCATTAGCTTGAAGCTAAGCAACGTCTTCGCAGTATGCCCTCAGATGAGATATTGGGCAGCCTTTTTCATTATATTTCTCGAAGTCTGAGATGTGGAAATTCAGTGAGAGAGTAGCCTCTAGGAAATAGCAGAGGTCCTGGAACTGAAAAGACTGGTGGTCCCCGCCCTGCACTTGTTGAAGTGCTCTTTCCAAATTGCCCATTCTGGTGAGGAAGGCATCTAGGGACGCTACTGATGAGACTGGTGCAGCTGGGGCAGGTGCCACATATGCCGTGTGGGTCGTGCCAAGGTGCTCCTCCAAATCTACCATCATACCACCTGGTGTCATGGCATGATGGCCGGCATACCCGTGCGAGTGTGTGGTGTGTTGTGGCATGTATGGGGGTACCTGTGTTTGATGCAAAGATCGAGAATAGGTAGTATACTGTGCAGTGAGTGGTGTAGAGTGTGGAGGCTGCAGCCGCTATCCTGGTGCGAGTCCAGGAAGTTGGACCAGATAGTGTTGTGCCCCTGTCAAGCCAAGAGACTGGCCACCAGGTGCTAGAGAAGCATGTTGTGAAGAGTGAGATGATGGTGAAAGATGCATAGTCGACACCCTCATCGCCTGATTAGCGAGGAGTTGGGGTGACGACTGAGGTAGTGGTGCAGTGGGTGCAGAGTGGAGCACCAAAGCTGAGTGTGGCGAAACCTCAAGGGGAGGGGATGCTAGAAGTAGTGAGGAATCAAGGGAGAGTGCCACGTCTTGCAGCTTCTAGGCAAGAACCAAGAAGTACTGGGCCTACACGGCTGAGTTCCCATAGGTAGCGACACCAATGGGCGGGATTGCCAATGAAACTGACATAGCAAAGGACAAGGGAGGAACAAACTTTCTAGAAGGGACGGAACCTACTAAAGAGGCTACCATAGCAGGTTGGGTGGCCAAAGTAGAAGGGTCCTGCAAAGGGAGGGACATAGACGACTCTACAGCGCGAGTGGTAGTCACTACGATAGATTCAATGACGGGCTCCTGACCTGATAGGATTTGCCAGTGTCCCAATATAAGAGGGTGAGATGCTCGTTGCGCCTGGAGGAGGCCGACATGAGGCAACAAGATTGCAGTGGAGGTCAGAAAAAGGGATGAAGGGGTCGAAGTGGCGATCCCCTCAGAGGTGACAAAGGAAAGAGTCTCGCTGACGTGTTAGACCATGGCAGAATGTGAACGACTGTGAATAGGGCTACAATAGTAGAAGGACGGACGGATCCTATGACAAGCTATCATTGAAGGCGACAAATCGCCCAAAAAAGAGGTCGAGAACAGGTGTCACACAACAAAAGAACTAAAAAGGAGGCACTCAAGCTCAGGTCAAAGGACTCGTGCACGAACCTATTGATTGCAAACAAGGACAGGTGTCAAAATCTAAGGAGAAAACAATGCAATGTTGGTTCAGTGGCATGAATGGCACGCATGCATATGGATGCATCTAAAATGCACTCTCTCACCATCTAAGTGTATCCTAGGAGGCTGTCTACTCCAGAATCTCTCAAGATGGATGGGTCTCTGACTCAAGGCAAAAAGTAGGATTCTGTCCCATACCAAAACTATGGAATAGTGATGCATTGGGAGCCTCGACCTTGCCAAAGTACGAGTTGTACCCTCTACTAACACCAACATAACCTCGGACAAGCGGGGACAGACTGGTATCAAGTCCTATGCCAAAGCAACAGGACGAGAAAATGGGACTAGCCTTCACAAACTGTAGGTGGACTCAAAAGAGAGAAGATGTATGCACCTATATGATTCAATCATGCAAACATGCTTGGTGATTTTTACTCTCCCATTTTATTAACCATAAAGGGGAAAATGTATGTAGTTGTCTCTAGTTGCCCCTATATATTGATTTTACTTGCAAAATGTTTCATTAAACCAAAGGGAAAGGCATGCAAGTCTCTAATTCCCCTTAAATTAAAGTGGAAAGGAAGAAAAACAAACAAATCATGGCAAGCATCATTCATCAAACAAAAAGCATGGACATGGCATGTGCTTGTGTTGTGAACATGATTGTGGTAAGGAAACAAACAACACTCCAAAAAGCATGGAATCATGGCATGTGTATGTAGGGTGTTCATGATATCTTGGTGTAAAACAAAACATTCATCATCCATATAGCATGATACATTATCAAGCCACACAATTAAGGGAAATACAAACAAAGGAAGCCATGCAAGCATGGAAAACCGAAAACGAAAGATGAAGTCTGTATTTCCCCAGTGGAGTCACCAGTTCCTGTGGCCATGCTGGCAGGAGGAAAACCACGCTTCGATGCGATCGGGACTTCACGGAGACCGGTAGGGCCATGGTAGATCGGGTGAATATGAAGGCGAGGAAAAACGACTCGAAAACATTGAAAAGGAGCAAAGCAAAATAAAGATAAAACATGGAGTCGCCAACTAATATATTAAAAACAGAAAGACGAGGAAAACCGTATCGAAAATCGAAACTCAAAATTGAATGCAAAATGAAAATGACTTCGTGCCTAATGGACGCAACACATGGGTCATTGCGAGCCAAAGACAGGGTAAGGACTATTATTACATGTGAGGAAGGTATTAAGTACCCCCGCATACCCGACGAGTCGATCTTTCTAGGACATATCGCTGGCATGCATGGCTATGTGGGCACCTAGACGTCGATTGATGTGTGGCTAATATATGAATGATACATAAATAAAGCAGGGTCAACAAACGATGCAACATATCAAATCAAGAGTGTAATCAAACTAGAAGATAAAAAACGATGCAAGGGATGAAAGTGAGACAGGGTTAGAGGCTAAGTTGTGCCAAAGTTGATCCCTAGAGCAACCACACATCGTGGACGTGTCTCAGGTACGTTCATCGAAAACGTGCCCCAAGACACATCCAAGCAACTAGCTATCATGGCCAATCCTTGACACACCCCCAGGGTTGTAGTATGACCACTGAAGGGAGGTAGACAACATGGATGGAAAAGGGGCACTGGAGATCTAAGGAGGGGAGAGTAAATCACTTACGAAGGATGTTAAAGCAAAAACATGAAGCATAAGCAAATGAAGAAACCAAAAAATCAAGCCAAGGTGTTAAAAATATAGTGAAAAACTTAAATGGAAGGGAATGTGATCAAGGCATGGACAAGCCAGGCGCCATAATGTCCCTGACACATATGCACATGTTGGGTGCACTATTGGGATGCACAATTGGAATAGAGCCCAGACATGACGAGATGATCGCCTCCCTAGAACAAAATCATGCAATGCCTAAGCTACGAGAACATCCAAGGAGCAAAAATATGCACGGGACAATGCAAAAACCTCAACAAAGTAGGGCAGGACTGGTCATGGACTCCTCCCCACTCATGTCGCTGGCACCATTACTCGTCGGAGTCCAACTAGCCATGGAAGAAGTCCAGGGGCTCAGGCGCAGCTACGGGGCAATAGGGGCGTTGGATAGGAGGAGGGGAAGGTGCCTTTGAACGGTCTTGGTCAAGCGCTCAGCGGCCAGGGACCTCACGCTAGCAGTGGCTGTCCGTCGGTGGAAGGGGTGACAAAATGCGAAGAAATGGCAGAGAAAAACAAGAGAAAATGGCGTAGGAAAACCAAATTAGCAACTCTAGGTGATCCTCTAGCAGACTAGGAAGAGAATATTACCTGTTGATGGCTGGAGTGTTCCCCTATGGTCGGTGGTGGGGGTTTCGGCGGAGAGGCTCGATTGGTGGTTGCTGGAGACATCTTGGTGATGGCCTGAGAGTGCTCGAAGGGTGGCGAGGATGCTCCCTAGATGCCAAGGGAAGGAAGTGTAGGATACTAAGGCTTCTCTAGAGGGGGAGTGAATAGAGATTTTCCTGTTTTAATTAAGTCTTTGGAATTTATGATGCAATTCAAGAATTTTAGCACAAAAGCATTCAATCGCAAAGACACAAGATTTATAGTGGTTCAGCCAACCCCGGCTTAGTCCACTCCTCAAGTTCCCCACTTGAGACTTATCCCTTATATTCAATAACCTAGAATATTACAAGCTACAAAG
>JAMKQA010070423.1:0-11151 GCA_024699735.1 Posidonia australis | reverse complement strand
TGGGTCTTGATTTTCAGACCCAGACCCAGACCCGGACCCAGACCCATGAAATATGATGGGTCTGGGTCTGGGTATAGGTAGACCCGACCCAGACCCGACCCGTTGCCACCCCTACTCCCAACGCACCACCATTCCACAGCTTTAGCATGGGACGAAACGTAACTTTCTGCCTTGAGTCAGAGACCCGTACGCCCCGAGAGCATCCGAAGCAGACAGCCTCCTAGGGAACACTTAGATGGTGAGAGAGTGCATACTAGTTGCATCCATGTACATGTGCGCCATTCATACCACTTAATTAACATTGCATTGCTCATCTTTAGGTTTTGATACCTGCTCCTGTCTCTTTTACCGATAGGTTTGTGCACGAGTCCTTTGACCCGAGCTCGAGTGCCCCACTCTTAGCTTCTCTGTTGTGTGGCACCTGTTCTCATTCTTCCCTGAGCTTTTGTCGCTTTTGACAATAGCTCGTCGTAGGCTTCGTCCTTCCTTCAGCTACCGCAACTCTATTCGCACTTGTTCACGTTTCGCCATGGCTCAGCGCGTCAGCGAGACTCTTTCTGCTGTCACCTCCGAGGGTATCGCCACTTCAGCCCCCTCGTCCCTTTTCCTGACTTCCTCAGCTGCCTCTTCCCCCCATGTCAGCCTCTTCCAGGCCCATGGGGCATCTTCTCCTTTTGTGTCGGGACACTGGCAGACCCTGTCCGATCTGGAGCCCGTCACCGAGTCGGTTGTGGTGACTGCCACCCGAGCTCCGGAGTTGCCGGTGTCTCTCCCTCTGCAGGGCCCATTTGCTTTGACTACCTAGCCAATTGTGGTAGCCTCTTTGGTAGGATCCATCTCTTTTGAACAGTCTGCTCCCATTTTGCCCTCTACTGTGTCGGCTCCGCTAACAATCCCGTCCTTCGGTACTGCTACCGACGGAGGCCCAACTGTGCAAGCCCAGTACTTCTTGGCTCTCGCCTAGAAGCTGTAGGGCATGGCACTCTCGCTGGACTCCTCCCTACTCCCAGCTTCTCCTCCCCCAGAGGTCTCACCGCCCTTGGCTTTGGTGCTCCACTTTGCACCCACTGCACCTCCCTGACCGTCGCCCCAGCTCCTCGCCAGTCAGGCGACGGGGGTGTCGATCCTGCATCCTTCACCTTCATCTCACTCTTCACAGCATGCATCTCTCGCACTTGGTGGCCAGCCCCTCGGCCTGGCAGAGGCACAACACTCCCTCGTCCTGCTGCCTGGACTCGCACCAGGATAGCAGTTGCCACCCACAAACCCCGCACCACTCACAACACAGCATACTGCCTACCCTCTGTCCCTGCATCAGACACAGGTTCCCCCATGCATCTCGCACCACACCACTCACCCGCACAGGTATGCTGGCCATCATGCCATGACTCCAGGTGGTATGATGGTGGATCCAGAGGAGCACCTCTGTGCGACCCACACGGCATACGCGGTACCCACCCAAGCTACGCCAGTCTCAACAGCAGCAACCCCAGACACCCTCTTGTCCAGGATGGGCGATTTGGAAAAAGCACTTCGACAAGTGCAGGGTGGGGACCGCCAGTCTTTCCAGTTCTAGGACCTCTACTATTTTCCAGAGGCAGCTCTCCCGCTGAATTTTCAAGTCTCGGACTTTGAAAAATATAATGGGAAAGGCTGCCCCATCTCTCATCTGAGGACATACTGCGGAGACCTTGCTCAACTCCAGGCTGACGAACGACTGTTGATTCGCTTGTTCCAAAAGAGCCTCTCTAGCGCTGCCTTGAAGTGGTTCACTTCCTTGGACATGACAACCATCCGGACTTGGAACGACCTAACCCAGGCGTTCTTGGAACAGTATTCCTTCAACCTCGACCTAGTCCTCAAGAGAGAGGACTTGGCCACCACCAAGCAGAAGTCCTTCGAACCGTTTGGAGAGTACGTTGGGCGCTGGCGTGCCCTTGCCTCACAGGTCAAGGATAGACCCTCCGACGAGGAGTCTATTGAAATGATCATCCGTGGGGCACAGCCAGCCACAGGGGCTCTGCTTAGCATCTAGCCTATCACCACCTTCTCTTCTCTGATTAGAGCCGACGTCGATGTGGAAAGCTCGCTATGAAGTGGCAGCTTCCCCGCACTCACCACGTTCGCCAAGTAGGTGACCACCTCCAGCTACAACGCCAACACCAGCACCAGTAACAACAACAACAACAATAACGGCTCTGCCTCCAGATATCCGAAGAGGAGGGATCCCCCGAGGAGTACCGTTGCGTACCCTGAGTTCCCTGCTCTACTGGTGACTGTGGTGGACCCGTCGATTCAAAATCAGGTAGTCTATGCACCAACACATTGGACACCCCACACACCTCACATCACTACCACTGCCGAGCCAGTGTATCCCACAGCACCGGCCAGGCAAGGATAGTACCCGCCATAGGGAAGGCCCCGACGACTCGATCGAGATTTCACCCAGCTCGTCGAATCGTTGAGCGCCATCCTCCCCAAGGTACAGTCGCTCCTCAGGTATCCGGACGTTCGCCCACCACCAAACCCATTGTTGACATGGTATAAAGCGAATTTGTACTGCAGTTACTATCGAGTTCCAGGGCACTAAACGGATAACTGTTTCACTCTCCAGAATGCCATACAGGACGTCATTGATTGCAAGATCATTGTTATCAACACTCAGGATGCAGGATCTGCACCCGCTCCAACATAAGCACCAGCACCAGCATAGTGACACCCTAGCATTGTTAGTCAGCCTCTCCCCCAGCACCCTCATCCGGGAGCGCCTGGGACCTCAGGGGTTCACTGCCTCTTTCCTCTTGGATCTGGCTCTTCCCAGTCGGATCCGTCAGATCTTATCCACCTTGGCTCTGAACCATTTCCATCTCAGCAGTATCTCTCCTTCCTCTCTGGTTTGGAGTCCGTCGTGGGCATGATTTGCCGGGTTGCTGGGACAGAACACGCGGTTACATCGCCTGCCATGCAATCTCCCCCAGCTCATCCCATCTACCTTGAAGCCAGATCTCAGCCAGCTCCCGCCCAACCCATCCAGTTAGCAGTCTACTCGATCATGCCTTCCAGCAGTCAACCATTGGCCCAACTAGAGTTGGCGGCTCGTGCCCCCTGGTCATTAATTTGACTAGGGATACCCACCAAGTACCGTATGACTATGCCATAGAAATGTGCGCAGAAATCACACGGTCTGGACGGGTGTACAAGCCCCCAACTTCGACCCCTAGGGCAAGCCATCCAGCACCATCGCCACCTCAGCAGGTAAGCCAACCCCCAAAGCCTACCATCGAAGAAATCACCTCCAAACCCCCCGCCAGCACTGCCAATAAGTCCCCAGATGATCTCACCTCCCAACTCAAGAAAGTCAAAGCCGACATATCCATTTGGGAATTCATCCATACCTCAGCAGAGCACCGGGAAGCCTTCCTCAGGGTATTCCAAGCGGCCCATATATCCCCCACCATTGAACCAACAACCCTCGAGAGCATGGTAGGCATGATTGCAATGCCACGAGTTATCCCCTCATCCTAGGAGTTGCCTCTAGCGGACACCAATCACAACCAACCGTTGTTCGTCACCGTGCAGTTCCAAAAGTTCTGCATTCCCTTGACACTAGTTCTGCATTCCCTTGACACTAGTTCATAATGGCGCAAGTTTAAACATCTACCCCTTGCACATCGCAAGCAAAATCGTATTCAAAGCCGAAGACATTATGCCAGCTGTCAAGGGGGTGACATCTATTGACAACACGCACCACGACGCATTGGGAGTTTTGGTCATTCCTCTGACTGTTGGCCGACTCAGTTCGACGTCGAGTTCTACGTTGATCTTAAACCTACTTTCAATCTCCTGCTTGGGCGCCCTTGGCTGCACAAGCATAAAGTTATCCCGTCAACCCTACACCGCATGATCAAGTTCTCCTATGGCGACGACGTTGTTGTTGTCATGGTAGAGAACTTTGAGAGGGATGGGGTTGACGTAGTCTCTTCGGTTGATTTGTAGACTGTCCACTTTGATCCCAAGCCATCGGATGTCCTTTATTGTGTTAACCACTTTGAACCGATCAATTTCGTCCCGGAGTTCGAGTGTGTTAGTTTCTTGTCCGTTCATAGCCACCCTTAGTTGATGGTTGAGAACCTTTGTCACCGATGGAGATACAAGAAGGGAGCACTGCTTGGGCGATATAGTCAAGGGATCACAAAGCCCATTGAGAAGGAGGAAAGATGAGATCACAAAGGACTCGGATACCAAGGACCACGAGGAGGCGCGTGCAAACATTAGAGGTTGTTTGTCCCTCAGGACTTGACTAACTTCGTTAGTGCAGGTGTGGACCCGAACAGGAATCTGTCCCTAGTCATTGCAGTGCAGAAGCAGCAGAGTCCAACAGAAGACGTTGAGTGGGTCTGCATTGAGGACTATTACTCAGATGAGGATACCCTGAGCACAGTTGAGCCAGACCCTGCAGGCAGAACAGAGCAGCGACAGGCGGCAATCCCACCATCTCCTCGTCTAGCTTTGCCACCCCTAGCAGCACCAGTATAACAACCACAGTCAGTCACAGCAGCACCAGTATCATAGCCAATCACAGTCATAGCAGTATCGCAACCAGTCACAGCAGCAACACAACCACAGTCAATCACAGTCATAGCAGCAGCACAACCATAGTCAGTCACAGTCACAACTGCAGCAGAGCCACAGCCAGTTTCAGTCACAGTAGTATCACAGTCATAGTCGGCTTCATTCACAGTAGCAGCGGCCCAGATGCAACAGTATAGTGGCAGTAATATCCTGGCCTTTCTTGATCCCAGACCTCCGGTGCAGTCGAAATCCTGCGCCTATTATGTCGACTTCGCCTCTGACGAGGAGGAGTGCGCAGCTGTCGAGGCCCATTAGACACAGTGCTCAATGATCTGGAAGTGCTATCCCAGGAACAACTGGCAGTCCTTGCAGAGGACGCAACCAAAGAGAGTAGGAAGAGGAAAGGAAAGGCAGTAGAATCAGAGCCAGAGCTCGCCCCGCCCTAGAATCATCGGGGTCCACCAGCTATCATGGTTGTGGAGGAGGGTAGAACAGTCAAGACTAGACCAGAGGAGATGATCTTCGAGCAGCCGGGAGGTGGTTCTAGATGGTACGTGCAGCACAAGCCTCGCCTTCAGACAAGTGAGGAGCAAAAAAAAACACCTCGAGGTAGGCTCCTCAGAGAGCCCGTAGAGCAACCCCTAGAGCAGTCACCAGCCAGACGACCGTCGAGGGGCGGGGGGGGGGGGGGGGCGATTGTTGTAAATAGTATAGAAAACCCAAAGAAAATAGAAAAAATACAAAAGAACAAAAATATTAAAAGTACCGTAGAAGAAAAAGAAAAGCAAACCAGCACCACAGCAGAGCAGAGGAGTGCAAGATTGGAGTCCGCACAGTGTAGCTACAAGGGAACCAGAGTCAGCGTGACCCTCCTCAAGTGCAAACAGGGGCAGGAGTTGGAGCAAATCCTTTCATTTGATGTAACTGACGCTGTATTCCAGGAGGAGTTGTTATCAGAGCTGATAGCATACGGGGGGGAGGACGACACAGGTGTCGATGATCTAGAAGATTTACCAGAGTATCACCCTCATGGTGATAATCTAGAAGGACCAAATTTGCACGTCGAGGAGGACACGGAGGTGGTGAACATCGGCACGCTTGGCGATGTAAAGGAAGTCCGCATCAGTGCCAGGTTTTTACCACAGGTAAGGGCAGATTTTATCACATTTCTGAAGGAGTATAGTGATATTTTTGCCTGAAGTTATGATGATATGGTCAGACTGGATGTTGAGGTAGTTGTGCACAATCTACCGTTGAAGCCGGACGCCAAGCCAGTCAAGCAAAAACTCAGAAGATGGCGCCCGCAATGGCTTCTCAAGTTAAAAGAGGAAATCATGAAGCAACACCAGGTCAAATTCCTAAAGCTCATCCTTTACCAGAAATGGCTGGCCAATGTGGTTCCAGTGCCGAAAAAGGACGGACGGGTTCGCATGTGCACTGACTATAGAGACCTCAATAAAGCAAGCCCGAAAGATGATTTCCCACTACCTCACGTTGATGTACTGGTGGACAACACCGCAGGGCACAAGATGTTACCATTCATGGATGGCTTTTTAGGTTACAATTAGATCAGAATGTCAGAAGAGGATATGGAGAAGGCATCATTCATCACCCCATGGGGGCTCTTCTGCTATAGAGTGATGCCGTTTGGATTCAAGAATGCTGGCGCTACGTACCAGAGAGCAATGACAACCCTTTTCCATGACCTCATGCACCAGGACATTGAGGTGTATGTAGACGACATGATTGCCAAATCGAAAGAGTCTGACAACCATCTTGTTTGCCTGAGAAAGCTATTTGACCGCCTACGGAGGTTTAAGCTCTGACTGAATCCCAACAAATGTGTGTTCGGCGTGATATCAGGAAAGCTGCTAGGGTATATAGTCAGCCAAACAGGAATTGAGGTCGACCCCAGTAAAGCCAGAGCTATCATTGATATGCCACCTCCAGCCACAGAGAAAGAGGTCCGAGGTTTGCTCGGGCGCCTACAGTACATCATCCGGTTCATTGCTTAGCTCACCCCCATATGCGACTTAAAGCTGCTGAGGAAGAATGCTCAGATTACCTAGAATGCGGGAGTGCCAAGCCGCCTTCGACAAGATCAAACTGATGCTAGCCAGGCCACCAATCCTGGTTCCCCCGACGCCTGGGCGGCCACTCCTCCTTTACTTATCAGTCACACAGTACTCCATGGCTGTTGTATTGGGTCAGCACGATGAGACAGGCCGAAGGGAAAGGGCGGTGTACTACCTGAGCAGGAAGTTCAATGATTGTGAAGCCAGGTATACTACCGTCGAAAAGGTTTGCTTGTCCTTGGTTTGGGCCACCCAACGCCTGCGGCACTATATAATGCGTATCCATTTTTACTGTTATGCTGACATGACCCGATGAAGTACTTGCTCCAGAAACCAGCACTGGTAGGCCGATGCGTCAAATGGCAAGTTTTGTTATCCCAATACGACATCACCTTCGTGACGCAGAAATCAGTGAAGGGGTAGGCCCTAGCAGATCACCTGGTTGACCTGCCTTTGCCGGAGTATCAGCCTTTGCAGACCCAGTTTCCTGACAAGGACATATTGTTCGCCATGGATGATTCGGGGCTCGAGGAGTCAGATAACTGAAAGTAGTGGCGCCTCCATTTTGACGAGCCAACAAACAAGAGAGGTTAGGGTATTAGGGCAATGCTGCCGACCCCCCAAGGATAGCTCATCCCGTTCTCTAAGAAGTTGTCGTTCCGGTGCACCAATAACGAGGCGGAATATGAAGCATGCATGCTTGGCCTACAAGCCGCATTGGAGCACGGGGTGCGGGAACTGCAAGTCCACGGTGATGCCTTGCTAATCATATCCCAGGTGAATGGGAGTTGGAAGACAAAAGACCCAAAGTTAGTGCCATACCACTCATACCTCCTGAAGCTCATGGCAGAATTCGAGGATATTTCCTTCTCCTTTATGAACAGAGCTAGGAATGCATACGCAGACGCTTTGGCAACCTTGGCGTCATGGTTGTCCATACTGGACGATCATGTGGTGATGTGTCGGTGACCCAGGTGGACTACCCTGTGTACTGCATGAGCATCGAAGAGGCGGATCCAATTGAAGAGCTTCCCTGGTACCACAACATCAAAGTTTTCTTGTAGACTGGGAACCTCCCGCGTAATACCCCCACCATCGACAAGAAGACCATGTAGCGACTAGCGTCGAAGTATGTCCTTAGAGGTGGTCGTTTATACAGAAGATCCTACAACCAGATACTGTTGAGGTGTGTAGACCGGAAGGAGGTTGATACCTTGATACTACAGATTCATACTGGAGTGTGCGGCCCACATATGAATGGGATCCTGTTGGCCAAAAAGATCAGGTTGCAAGGCTACTATTGGTCAACCATGGAAGGGGATTGCTGTCATTTCGTCCGAAAGTGCCACAATTGCCAGATTCACAGCAACTTAATTCGTGCTCCTCCCCATCAGCTGCATAATGTGTCCGCACCTTGGCCCTTCTCAACATGGGGCATCGACGTCATTGGAGCTATTCACCCAACAGCCTCCAACGGACATCGCTTCTTCTTGGTAGCAATTGACTACTTTATCAAGTGGGTAGAAGTAGCTTCCTACAAGGAGGTCACCGCCGTGGCTACAGAGAAGTTCGTTCGGAATAATATTGTAGCTCGGTATGGGGTTCCCCACTCCTTCATTTCTGACAATGGGAAGAACTTTGTGGCCAGAAGGGTGGAACATTTCTTGCAGAGCCTCCACATCAAGCATCATAGATCCTCCCCGTACCGTCCACAGATGAATGGCGTCATGGAGTCTGCCAACAAGAACCTTACCAAGATCTTGAAGAAGTTGGCAGAAAGTCACCGGGATTGGCATGACCAACTCCCCTACACATTATAGGCCGACAGGACATCCATCTGAACTTCTACAGGGGTGACCCCATACTCTTTGGCCTACGGAATGGAGGCAGTTCTCCCCATTGAAGTTGAGATTCCATCGCTCAGGATCCTGAGGGAGACAAAGCTGGAAGAGGCATAATGGGTCAAGATCAGTGCATACAACTGAACCTTATAGACGAGCGTAGATTGCATGCCTTGCACCATGCCCAGTGCTATCAGAAATGCATGGCCAAGTCTTACCAGAAGAAGGTCCGACACAAAAGCCTAGTGCCCGACGATTTGGTCCTGTGAGCAATCCATCTGCCCGATGCCCGTGGAAAGTTATGACCCAATTGGTGAGGACCTTTCATCGTCAAACAAGTTTTCTCTGGAGGAGTCGTGATCTTGGAGGACATGGACCACATCGAGCAGTCTGAGCCAGTTAATACCTGCTACCTGAAGAAGTACTACCAGTGATTGGGTCGCGGCACTGAGCAAAGTCCTACCCCTTGTGTATCCGAGCACCCCATATCATTGCATTCTGCACTTGTAATCTACATCCTGACATTTGTTCATTCTGTCTCGTTGTACACATTGAGTTATTATAGCACGCATTCCTACATTCACGCAACGCATACACTCAGCATTCATGTTTCAAATTCTTGCATCAGCATACATGTGCATGCACCATCTGCATTTTTTCTCAATGATGAAATCAGAAAAGCTTAGCCTACCTCGGGAAAAGGTTCCTACCTCCTGAAGAATTCTATCCAGATTGTCTAGCAAGTGAGAAAGCCACCCCCCATCATGAGCAGGACATAGTTTTCAAACTCTCCAAAAACCCACACCTCCAAGAAGGAGATAAAATGCTAGGGCATGAGTGAGAGTGAGCAGAAAAAATCATAATGCATAGAGGGCACAAAAGAACTGAGAAGACAGAAGTCGAAGACAGAAGCTAGCCCTAGAGAGAGGTGTGTGAGCCGACTTTACCCCTACTATACCCCAGGGAGGAGTTGGAGCATACGCTTGAGCCACCACGCCATTGAAGGACTAGCCCCCCTTCTTAGTAAGAGCCTCCCAACTTGGCGTACATTACCCCCAACAGGAGTAGAGTGAGCCCACACACCTATGAGAGAGTGTAACCATGCCGTCGGGGGTGGCCACAAATATCATATATTATTATGTGTGCCAAAAGCGACAAAGCCACGGCAAAAATAAAAGAAAAAAAATGCAAAAATGCAGGAGTCGCCACCTAGTCTATTAAAATGGAAGACGAGGAAAACCATAAAACATGAAAATCATGCAAAACAAATAAAAAGGAGCTGCGTAAACCAAAAATGCGGGTAATGATCCCTGTTACGTACGAGGAAGGTGTTAGGCACCCTCGTACGCCCGATAAATCGGTCTTCTATTGATTTCTCTTTTGCTTATGGAATGTCGGCTTTGCAGCCTTTGCTGTACGCCCGAGGGCGATATGCCATGCCAGGCAAATGCGTGTGATGTCTAATGTATAAGTGCATGATGTGTAGGGGTGTGTCCTAATGCTCAGAAATATCGCTTGTGTGCCGGGTCAAGAGTTGATGCAATAATATTGCATAATAAGATCAAAGATCTAATATCTTGAGCAATTTATCATCCTTGCTTTCTATATGCCTAAATGCAACCTAAAATGCAAGAAAACTGCTGAAAACAAATTTGTGCCTTCCTAATGCATCAAGGAAAAAACCAGATGAAAACCTAGAAGCAAATTGGGTCGAGAAAGCAAGCAAAACATATGAAAAACATGTTGTGTGCTAGTGAAAATAGGCCACTGCGCCTGTTTGGTGCGCCAGACTGGTGCATCAGTCTGGTGCGCCACCTATGTGCTCCTAGGTGGGCTAGTAAAATAGGCTGAAGGAAAAACAGAAAGCCACGCAAAGCCAAACATCAGAGGATGCACTCTGGAAAAGGTATGCAGTAGAAAAATTATGTAAAACTTAGAAAAACCATGCATCAAAAGTGCATGAAATGCAAATGCAATGACCTTGTGCTCAAGGGCTAGTAGCCTCACACAAGATCTCACCTATTTGAACTAGATGAAAAATGCATGATTCAGCCAAGCCACTGGATCCTGGGGCAATGCACATGGTTCTCCACAAAGGAGTAAGGTGCAATCGGCCTACCAGATTTAGCCTAGAACTGAATAATGAAATGAAGAAAATAGACGGAAAACAATCCGAATAAGACTGAAAAACATGCAGGTGTCATCATGACACATCAGAGAATCAGTCGTAAAGAATCGAACTCAAAACCTCAGATAAAACCATGCAAACAAAGATGCTAAATGCAAGTGATCTGATCTCTGGCCAGTCTGGCGCGCCTGCTGGGTGCGCCAGAATAATGCGCGGGACAGGAGCGCCTGAGTAGTGCGCCCCAGGGAGTCTGTATCAGACTGCAATCTGATCCAGAACCCGCCCCAGCAGAGATGCAAGATGATTTATGCTAATGCAGATGGGTTCATGCCATTATTAAGAACTGGAGATATGATGAGGATGCATATGATCAAGAATCATCATGTAAATCATGTATTTAGAATTAAAACAAGTTGATGGGTTCATGAAAATATGCAAAATGCCTAGGAATAAACATGATCTGGATAAATGCCAATTAGAACATATGTAAATGATGATCATAAGCATGCTTCTATGTGCGAGAATACATAAATGC
>JAMKQA010070422.1:0-14296 GCA_024699735.1 Posidonia australis | reverse complement strand
GCTGTTTCCTTGAGTCCTAGGAACAACTTTTATTCCTTTTCTTACGACTCCTTTGAGCCCAAAGGAGTTCTGTGTCGCTATTTCCTTGAGTCCTAGGAATAACCTTTATCCCTTTTCTCGCAACTCTTTTGAGCCTAGAGGAGATCCGAGTCGCTATTTCCTTGAGTCTTAGGAACAACCTTTATTCCTTTTCTCGTAACTCCTCTATGTTCGAAGGAGATACGAGTTGCTGGTTCCTTGAGTCCTAGGATTAGCCTTTATTCTTTTCTCACGACTCCTCTAAGCCTTGAGGAGATCCGAGTCGCTGTTTCCTTGAGTCCTAGGAACAACTTTTATTCCTTTTCTTACGACTCCTTTGAGCCCAAAGGAGTTCTGTGTCGCTATTTCCTTGAGTCCTAGGAATAACCTTTATCCCTTTTCTCGCAACTCTTTTGAGCCTAGAGGAGATCCGAGTCGCTATTTCCTTGAGTCTTAGGAACAACCTTTATTCCTTTTCTCGTAACTCCTCTATGTTCGAAGGAGATACGAGTTGCTGGTTCCTTGAGTCCTAGGATTAGCCTTTATTCTTTTCTCACGACTCCTCTAAGCCTTGAGGAGATCCGAGTCGCTGTTTCCTTGAGTCCTAGGAACAACTTTTATTCCTTTTCTTACGACTCCTTGAGCCCAAAGGAGATCTGTGTCGCTATTTCCTTGAGTCCTAGGAATAACCTTTATCCCTTTTCTCACAACTCTTTTGAGCCTAGAGGAGATCCGAGTCGCTATTTCCTTGAGTCTTAGGAACAACCTTTATCCCTTTTCTCATGACTCCTCTAAGCCTAGAGGAGATCCATGTCACTAGTTCCTTGAGTCCTAGGATTAGTCCTTGTCCTTTTCTCGCGACTCCTCTAAGTTATGAGGAGATCTGAGTCACTGTTTCCTTGAGTCCTAGGGACAGCCTTTATCCCTTTTCTCACGATTGCATTGAGTTTGGAGAAGATCCGAGTCACTGGTTCCAGGAGTCCTAAGACCAGCATTTATCCTTTTCCCTCATGACTCCTCTAAGTCCGGAGGAGATCTAAGTCGCTGGTTCCTTGAATCCTAGGACCAGCATTTATCCTTTTTTCTCATGACTCCTCTAAGTTCAGAGGAGATCCGAGTCGCTAGTTCCTTGAGTTCTATGACCAGTATTTATTCATTTCTCTCATGACTCCTCTAAGTCTGGAGGAGATCCAAGTCGTTGGTTTCTTGAATCCTAGGTACAACCCCCATCCCTTTTCCTCGTGACTCCTCTTGGACTGAATGAGGTTTGAACTCTTGGTTTCTTGCATTCGAGGACCGACCCTTTTCCCTTGGGTTGATAACCCTAACAATCCGGTGATGAGTCCATCAACTCATCACAGGGTTGATAACCCTAACAATTCGACAATGAGTCCGTCAACTCATCACCAGGCAAGTAACCTTGCCTACTCAAGCAATAAGCATGTTAGCTTTATCTGACAGTCTCCTTTGCATAGTTTCAGAGTGGCCACTGACCTATTACCTAGCATTTCACAGCAGTTTATGACTTTTCTGTCAGCATTGGACTGTATGAAATATTGTTGTGTGGAACAAAGTGATTTGTCATTCTAAATATTTTAATAATGCTCTGTAGACTTGAATCAAGAGAAGCCACGACTCCCTTATTGGGCATGGGTTTCCCTACGATGGTTGTACTGATGAGTTGCTTAGATGTTCTCTGGACGTGGATTGGAAAAATAACAGACGATGATCGTGACAAGCTGTGGGCTTGGGGAATCTCCTCAAAATTCTTAGACATTGCAAATGTTGAGGTCTCTCGTTACTTTTTGTGTACAACCGTCTAGTTTTGGAAGCCTACAAACCACATAATCTGCTTTGGAAGAATTGAGTTAACTCCTACTTTGGAAGAGGTCTGTTAGGTGTGCTGTCTACCAAAGTTTCTTGGGCCCACTCTATTTATGCGGCGCGACGGATACTCTTCAGTGCTGAGTGAACTGACTGGCCTGTCGATCGGCAATTGTGGTCGTCAACTTATCTGTACTGATGGGTAATCTCCCATGCTACAACTGACATACTTTGACAAGGTAGCCAAGATACGCACCTCCTTGGGCTATGAGTTATGGCTGAGAGGTTTTGTCGTCTGCTTTTTAGGCGAGCTAGTGTATAGCCATGGCCAGACAGTCGTGAACATTGAGGTTGTAGAGATTGCTTTGGCAGTGATAACCCGTCAGATAGACCTGGCCCCAGTTATTCTGGCAGAGACTTACCGAACCCTAAACCGGTCATTGCAATGGTGCCGACATTTCTATGGTTGTGGAGCTTTTGTACATGTACAGTTGGCCACTCATCTGGGTGTAGAGGTCTTATGCCCTTAACGGTCAGCCTTTGAATCTTATTGCCAAAGTGGTCATGCACGCACACTCACATTAGTTCGCAAGGAGTATGAGCGGCTGGAGAGTTTGACAAAAGACAAGGTGACCTGGCGCATCATTCCTTCGACAACTCATAACTTTAAAGCTTTCTTCAGTAATACTGAGATGCAGCTTATCATCCTCCCAAAGGTTGACCGGTGGTGTTGAATATCATCCAATTCGTGTGATGTGGCATTTCGACTACCGACAAGATTCCTTTGCTCAAAGATCGATACCAGCTCGTTTCCAGGAATACCCCCTGAGCTCTTACGCTATGACTAAGGAACTATCACGCTGGCTCCATCCAATCGAGTGATCTTACAGTCATAGAAGGGAAGGGTTGTTTAGTTGATTACGAAGCCGAAGCGGAAGAAACCTGGCCGATCTGTGGTGTTGTCCTGAGTCCTACACTGTTTCGCAAAGCTAAAGGCTTTAAGAGGTCTAGGGATGACGGAGACTCTTAACATTTGTGTTATGCTACTTATTCATTGCATGCTGAAATAAGTGTAATCACTTCATTGTAATCGACTGCTATAATAAGTTCATTGGAACACATTTGCTAGCTTGTGATTGACAGGAAGTCGCCATTGCAACAACATGTACTCAACTTCTTCAAACTACTGCCCTTTCTACCTATTGACGTGGTGCTGGGGTCTACCTGACTTACAGTCGAGAATATCGTTTATTGCCTAGGCGTGGACAAACGAAGCCCTCATAGTCTTCTATACCAGGTGGGGTGGAACCTAATCTCTTTTGTTTGGACTTGCTCAAGTTGAACAAGTGCCATTTCTATCCTCTTCTAAGTCGGGCGAGGTCTAAATGATCCCATCCTAGATTCACTCCAGACATACGAATCTTGGTGTCACTTACACTATTTTACTCATCAAGCTGATTTCCCAAACCATTCAGTTGACAACCGTCACACTGTTAGGAGTAGGCTGATAACCCTAATTATCCAGCAATGAGTCTGTAACTCATCATCGGGTTGATAACCCTAACTATCTAGCAACGAGTCCGTCAACTCAACATCAGACTGATATCCCAAGCTATCCGATTGACAGCTGTCACACTATTAGGAGTGGGCTGATAACCCTAACTATCCGACAATGAGTCCGTCAACTCACCATCGGGCTAATAACCCTAACTATCCGGCAACGAGTCCGTCAACTCATCATCGAGTTGATAACCCTAACTATCCAGCCATGAGTCTGTCAACTCACCATTATGCTGATAACGCTAACTATCCAGCAATGAGTCTGTCAACTCATCATCGAGCTGATACCCCAAACTATTCGGTTGACAACCGTCACACTGTCAAGAGCGGGCTGATAACCCTAACCATCCGGTAACTAGTTCGTCAACTCATCATCAGGCTGATAACCCTAACTATCCGACAACGAGTCCATCAACTCATCATCAAGCTGATATCCCAAACTATCCGGTTGACAACCGTCACACTATCAGGAATGGGCTGATAATCCTAACTATCTGGCAACGAGTCCGTCAACTCATCAGTGGACTGATATCCCCAAACTATCCGGTTGACATCCGTCATCAGTCTATCCTCGGTCGACAAGTCCGATATCTTCCCATGCATCCTTTTGGACCGAAAGGTCTGTCTTTTGCCATGTCCCCCCTGTCGTGCGACAAGCTCGATAGTCTTGTCTAGGCATCCCTTGGCACGAGTCAGGAAATCCCTCGTGCTCCTCTCCATAAGTTGATAGGCCACCCACTCGTCACCAGCATCATCTTCATGCATTAGCATCATCCTCGAGCATCACTCAACATCAGGGTCATCCTTTGCGTCAGCATCATGCATGGGCCAAGAGTCATGACGTTCGGTACATCCACCGAATAAGTGATCCATGGTCCCATAGCAAGTATCACTCTCCCGCAGACTCAAGCAGGCTGTCTTGTCAACCTTGAGCATCAGTCTCGATTCCCTCGACCTCGCTTAGGGAGGGGCAGCTGTAGGCACCTTGATTTTGAAGTCACATAACAATAGGCTCTTCTAGAAAGATGCTCTAGTTACAACCACGAAACCTGAACCCTAACTCTACCAAAACCCTAAACCCACAAACCCACTCAAGCCCACATAAGCCCAATGAGGCCCACACAAGCCCACAATGACCTAATCAAAAATCAAAACAAAAACAAAACTCATTTAAAACATTTAAAATCTAAATTAATCAAATAAAAACCCCAATTAAAACCAAAATTAAATAAAATCCACTTATAATCCAAATTGATTAAATGAAAATCCTAATTAAAACCAAAACCAAATAAAGTCCAGTTAAACTATTTAAAATGCAAGTTAATTAAGTGAAAACCCTACTCCAAGTTAATTAAGTGAAAAACCCTAATTAAAATCCTAATCAAGTAAAACCCAATAAAATCCAGAAAAAATTAAATCTAATTAAAAAGAAACCCTAATCCAAACAAAAATCAAGTAAGAAACCAATGTAATCAAAATCTAAGTCAAACCCTAATAAAAACCAATTAAACCAAAATTTAAACTAAATCACGAATTAAATCAAGTAAAGAACTAATTAAATCTAAATGAAAACTCAAACATAAAACTTTAATCCATTTAAATTCAGAAAAATCCTAAAATAATAAAACCTAAAACTCCATTAATTTAAAATCACTCAAAACCCTAAGTAAAATCCCAAAAACCTTAAAATAATAAAAATATAAAAAACCCTAATTTAAAATCACTTAATTAAACTCAAAACCCTAATTAAGATCCAAAAACCCTAATTTTAAATCACTTAATTAAACTCAAAACCCTACATAAAATCCAAAAACCCTAATTTGAAATCATTTAATTAAACTCAAAACCCTAATTAAAATCACAAAAAGCCTTTAAGTAATAAAGTCCAAAAAACCCTAATTCAAAATCAATTAATTAAACTTAAAATAATAAAAATCAAAACCTTAATTTAAATCACAAGAACTTAAAACCTAAAACCAAATTTAAACCACAAGTCATTAATCCTAAATCACCAAAACAAAAAAATTGAAATCATGAAAACCTAAAACTAAAGAAACCAAAACCCTAAAACCACTTTAAAAATTCTTAAAAACAAAAACCTAAAAAAGCTAAAATCAAAAGCCCACTCACAAGCCTAAATCCAGCCCAATATATCCCATGCATTCCATCAACCAAAAAAACTTAGAGAAAGCCAAAAATAATTCCGACCGGCCCCCTCACTGCCTGCGACAGCCTGAGTTTTATGGTGAGATCTCCGACAGGATCCCTCCATCTCCGGAGCATATCCCTAATCTCTCGTGATCTTTGACAATTCCCCCCTCTAGCTCACACCTGATCCAACGACGTCCAGCCACTGGAGGAAGATCGATGGTTAGAGAAGGTCTCGTCGGAGTTTGAAATCCTTTGGCCACGACAGACAGGGACCCTCCTCTTCTAGCTTGCTTCAACCCACTTGAGTCCACAGAGAACCCACATCCAGAGCCAACCTAACAATCCCCACCTTCAGAGTCCTCCTCGAAGCCAACTTGTAGCCTCGGAGAATGCCCAAACCTCCGCTACCAAAGCTTCCACCGGAGAGCACTGCCGACGGCCACGTAGGAGAGATAGCAGCCCCCTAGCCAGGTAATCTTCCATCTAGTTCATTTTTTTCCTCTTTTAGTTTCATTAGGATCAGTCAAGACTCCCAAGCTTGTTTCGCTGGAGATCTCCACCCCTGTAAGTCGTCTTCGCCTCCTCCGGTGGTGGATTCACCACCACCGACGAGGCCGCAGGCCTCTTGGGCTCGGCGAGGTACCATGGGCCTCTCCTCCCCCTTCCTCCTCCTCCTCCCTGAGCTTCCATTGCTCAGGAGGAGTCAGTTGGCCTCCAATGGCCGGAGCCCTCGCCGCAGCAACCCTATCGACGGTCGACCCTCGCCGTGGAATCAACCAGAGACCTCCGGACGCTCTTGCTTCACACTGCCACACCAAGAAACTCGGCTGCACCGCCACGAACCTCTTCAAGCAACCACATCGCCATTCCAAACCCTAGAGCTCTGTCTCCACCTCTGTCTCAATCGTCGTTGGAGCCTGCGACGGGGAGAGCACACCAGCCAGTTCCAGCCTTGCCCGTGGTTCCCCAGTGCTTCATCGAGACACCCCGGAGCTTCTCCGACCGTCGTCGCGCCATGCCGCCGCCTCTTGGAATGCCACAGTTGAAGCCTCGTCGCCGAAGAAGAACGCCGACCAGGGGGGACTGATGACGCATTTCGGCCATCGAGGGCTCAATCGACGTCGTTGAATCTCTCCCCCATCTCCTCCTCCTCTAGCTCCTCCGCCCTTTAGATCGCTGATCAGCTGCTGGGAGAGCTCATGCAAACCTCCCAAGCTGTCGCCACAGCGATCTTCGAATTGCCGGCAGTGGCTGATAGATTTAGGTTTTTTTATTTAAATTTCCATATGTTTTAAAAACATTGCACTGAGATCTTAGAATTTTGCTCTTTGGCTCCTGTATTTTCAATTAAAATTGCATTTCTTTTGTTTCATTGTAAATATTACATGTTTTATCCTATTTAATTTTAATTCCATTTTCAGTCCCATAAATGTTTGTCTTTTCACACTTAAGTCCTTGAGATCATGTTTTCTTTGCAATTAAGTCCTGAAGTTTTGCATTGAGCCCCTAGAGTTTTTTAAAATGAGTTTTCTTTGTAAATTTGCATTTTGAACCCTGAAAAACTTCATAATCACACTGATCCTCATAAAGTCTAATTTTCATCACATTTAAGCCCTAAAATTTTGCATGTAAGCCCCTAGATTCATTGCATACAGTCAGTGAATATAAAAAATTTGCATCCAGACCCTTAGACTAACTTCAAATTCATCATTTAGGGTTTTAATTGTTTTCACACCCATTTTTGACATTTTTCACTTCTTTTATTTATAATTTTGCACTTAAATGTAGTTTTCACTTAAAAATCATGTTTTCATTGTAAAGTGATCTTTGACTTAACATTTTAGTCACATTTGCACTTTATGTGTGAATTTTGCACATTAGACCCTGAATTCTCAGGAAATCACCAACGTGCAATTTTCACACCTCTTAGTGCCACATTTTCATTTGATCCATCATCTGCATGTTAAGATAAAGTCAGTAAATATGCTTTAATCAAGTTTTCCCCTTTTTTGCGAATTTTGAACTTTGGTCCCCCTACTTGTCCTTTACCATGTTTGCCTCATTTTCTTATTTTTAAAACCTTGTCCTTTTCGTGTTTTCTTGTAAATAACATTTTTCCTGACATTTTGCATATATTAGACCATGCATCATACACATGTACGCAGTTATCACATATGGCCATGGCAATTACCAAATCACCCTCGCACCCTCAATTCATGCACATGCATGTTATTTGTGCACTAAGTCATGCATAATCTTTGTCTAAATCATTCCTCAACATCTTTTACACATTTAGGTACACTTTCATACACTTTGCATAGTTTTCATTATATTTGTACATCAGTCCATCGTTTTTGAGTAAACCTTCATTCTATGTGTTTTTCCATGGATTTCACTCCAACCGGTTTTGGATTCCTTTACTTGATATTTGATTTGATTCCCTTTAGTTCACTTTTTTGGATTTTTTCAATTTGATTTGAATTTCATTACCCGAAGGCATACACTAACTGGCTTCAAGGCCCACATTGGCCCAATTGTGGATTATTTTCCCTTTCTGATTTTCACGACATATTTTTTTCATGATTTTGACGATTTGGGTTGATCCCACTTTTGATCCTTTTGATATCAGTATGGTTTTCCAAAACATTCTTTCCAAAAACATTGTCATTTTATGTGATTTTCTTCATATGTCACCATTTGCCTGTTTTACACGAACTTCATTGCAATTTTTCCATTCTGACATCTGTGATGTTTTCTACGATTCTGATGATTTGAGTTAGTTGCATTTCTTTAATTCTCTTGATGCCGACATGTTTTCTCGAGCCATTCTTTCCGAAAACATCGTCATTTCATGTGATTATCTTTGTTATGTCGTGTTTTGTTATTCTGTCATTTCATGTGGATTTCTTCGTAGTTTTTGCATATGAACTTGTACATCCATCTAGTCTTGACTTGGCATTCATATTAGCATGATTAGAGTACAATCTAAGCTTAGCAAGCATTCATTCAACCTTTGGCAAGCGAATCGAACTAGAAAGATCGAGTTTCTCCAGCGTACTGAGGTGCCTAACACCTTCCCCATGCGTAACAGGAATCCTTACCCATCCTCTGGTTTGTGGACATCCGGCCTTTTCATTTGTATCACATGCATTCATCTTTTTGTGGTTTGTTTGTGGTTTTCCTCGACTTTTCCTTAAAAGATTAGGTGGCGACTCCATTTTTTTTCTTTTATCCTATCTTACGCCTTCGCCATCCTGGCATGGCTGTGGCCTCCTCCCTCTGGTGCGACTCCACGCCAGATTCCTGGGTAGGCATGGTCACAACCACACATCAAAGATTTTGGGTAAGTATTTAGTTTAATTTAATTTAGTCAATAGCATTTTTATTTGTAGACACCCCGATTTTGCAGTCACTTGGCAGCAGACTCCTCTGGAAGATGCTCTAGTTGCAACCACCACCCCTAAACCATAACTCCATCAAAACCCTAAACCTACAAGCCCACACAAGCCCATTAGGCCCACTTAAGCCCACACAAGCCCACTAGGCCCACACAAGCCCACTAGGCCCACTTAAGCCCACACAAGCCCACTAGGCTCACACAAGCCCATTCTAACTTAATCCAAGCATAAACAACTAATTAAAACCAAAATCCACCTAAATTCACCTAAATCCATTTAAAACCCTAATTAAAACCAAAAGTAAACAAAATCCACTTAAAACCCTAATTAAAACCAAAATTAAACAAAATCCACATAATTCCACTTAAAATCCAAATTAATCAAGTGAAAACCATAATTAAAGCCAAAATCAAATAAAATCCATTTTAAACCACTTTAATCCATTTAATTTCAAGGAAAACCTAAATTAAATCCAAAAAACCCTAATTTAAACCCAAAACATAAATTACAATCTAGAAACCCTAAGTTAGAACTCAAAATTCCAAGTAAAACTAAAAAACCCTAATTAAACTAAAAAATCCTTAATTAAAATCTAAGAAAACCCTAATTTAAACTAAAAAAACTCTAATTAAAAATCCAAAACCCTAAAAAACCCCTAAAATAATTAAAATCCTTAAAATCCCAACCTTAAACCAACAAATTAAATCACAAAAAACCTAAAATGATTTAAATCCTAAAAACCCTAAATCATTTAATTAATCCTAAAAGACCCTAACATAAATTCATGTGATTAAACTCAAACCCTTAAAACCCAAATTTAAAAACAATAAAACTTCAAAATCAGAATTTAATTAAAATTACCAAAACAAATAATTAAAATCACCAAAACAAAATCAAAAACTCAAAACAAAATCAAAAAGTTAAAACAAAATCAAAAACTCAAAACAAAATAAAAATCTTAAAACAAAATCAAAAACTTAAAACAAAACCCTAAAACCTAAAACCAAAAACAAAACAAAAACAAAACCAAAAGGCCCAAAGTTAGGCCCTTTAAGCCCAAACCACATTTTGATTGAAAACTTAGGAAATGAAAAAATAAAGGAATAGTGCCTTCTTCTTCCTCAACGACACCCACTCTCCCCATCTCCCTCATTCTCATGTTTGCCCAACTGCCTGCACCCACGATCTCCCTCGTGCATTCCACCCCCCTTTTAACCTTGAAGAAACCACCAAAGAGGCAACTGAATGGAACTGGAGAGGACAAAGAGAAGTGAGATCGCCGGAGAGAGGAGAGAACTTGAGAACACCCCCATCTTGAGCCTCAAACCATCCACCCAATTTCCCCACCTTCAGAGCCTTTCCCTAAGCCCACTCGCAAACCCGGAGACCCTCTGAAACGTCGCCAGAGTATCAGCCCAGAGGAGCGCCACCGTCGAGCTTCGCCGGGGAGACAGTCTAGCCGTCATCCAGGTAACCTCCTCCCCTCTTAGCACGAGCATCGTTCTTTCCTTAGTTTCATTGAGCATTCGAGCCTTCTAGGGGGGGATATCGTCGGCAGTTTCCCCTCCGTGCGCCGTTCCTCTTCCTTCGGTGGTGGGTTCTCCACCACTGGCGAGGTTTCAAACCTCCTAGCCCAAAGGAGGCCCCACGGGCCTTCCTCCTTTCTTCCTCCTCCTCCTCCCTGAGCCTCGTTGCTCAAGGAAGGCTTCAGTTGGCCTCCCATGGCCAGAAGCACACCGCCGGCGCCTCTGCAACCTCCGACCGCCTCTCCTTTGCCGCGTAGTCGCTGGGAGCCTCCTGAGGTCCCCGCCGCTCATGACCATGCCCGGGAGCTCCGCCATATCACCACGAACGTCCCCATGCTGGCTCGACGTTGCTCCAGCCACAGGACAATCGCCGCTGTTGCCGTTGCACCCATCGCTGGAGCACGAGGTGGGGAGAGACCTTCAGGCCACCCCAACCTCCAATGACCCCACTGGAATCCTCCGAGCACTTCCCCGGAGCTTCTCCGGTGCCCGCCGCATCATCCTAGCCCCCACACCTCCTCCAAACGCCCCCGCAGTCACCTTCTCCGGTGTCGACCGCCGCTCGTTGGAGCCCAAGGTGGGGGAGGCCTCTCTAGTTTCCCCAGTCCAGCCCACTATCCTAGAGGTGCTCCCCGTGAAGTCCCCTAGCTTTTCCGACCACCACCACCACCTTCCCGCCGCTGCGCCGTCGCTGGGGGCTCGCCGGAGTTCGTGCCGGAGAGGGAACGTCGGCGATCCGCCGGCGATCTTCAAAACAAATAGATTTAGGAATTTTTCTTTTAAGTTTTAATAATTACATTTTAGTCCTAATTATTCATTACATTTAGGTCCTTGGAATTTCTTTTAGGTCCTTTTTCCTTACATCTAGGTCCTTTTTTACATCCATGTCTTTTTTTTATTACTTTTAGGTTCTTTTTTATTACACTTAGGTCCTATAGTTTAGTGTTTAAGCCCCTAAAGATTTAAATAAGTTTCATTCTTTCATTATTTTTGTAAATATTGCATGTTTTGTCCTGTTTAAGTTTTGATTTCATTTTTAATCCCATGTATGTTTGTTTCTTCACAGTTAGACCCCTATATTTATGTTTTCTTTGCAAATGAACCCTGAACATTTATTTTGTGACCACTAAGTTTCTTTATTTTAAAAGTGTATTGTAAATATTTCACATATTTCCTTGTTTAAATTTTAATTGTATTTCAGTCCTATTCATGCATGTTTTATCACACTTATGCCCTTATGATCATGTTTTCTTTGCATGTAAGTCCTGAGATTTTTCATTTTGCCCCCATAGATTTTTGAAAAGAGTTTCCTTTGTAAAATTTGCATTTTAGACCTTAAAGTTATCCACAATTACACTAATCATGTGAAAAACTTGATTTCTATCACATTTTGGTCCTGAAATTTTGCAAATCAGTCTCTAAACTCAATCTATAATGTTTTTAGACAAGAAAATTTACATCTAGGACCCTGAAACTTTCTTAAATCATTAATGATAGTTTTGTTGCATTTTAAATCACATTTTAATATGTTTCGCATTAATTGATCACATGTACATGTAAAATCATCACTTGAATAAAGTTTTCCTCAAAAAATCATGTTTGAAATATAAATGAACATCTGATTTCACATTTTTGTCAATTTTGCACCCTATGTGGGAATTTTGCATAGTAAATCCTAGGTTTTCAAGAAATTACCAAAAGTGTAATTTTCACACATGTCACATCACATAGCCACATTTTCTTTAAATTTTACACCCTAGCATCAAGATAAGACTTTTTAAACACATTTTTAACCATTAAAGTTTTTGTGAATTTTGCAAATTAGACCCTGAGTTTTCAGGAAATCATCTAAGTACAATTCTCACATCTCGATGTCACATTTTCAATTGATCCATCATCTGTACACTAGGATAGAAGTTTTTGAATGAATTTTAATCCAGGTTTTCATCCTTTTTTTTGAATTTTGCGTTTTGGTCCCTATACTTGTCCTTTATTGTTTTTACATTATTTTATTGTTTCAAGACCGTGTCTTTTGTATGTTTTCTTCTTTCCTGACATTTTTCATAAATTTTGGCATACCTTAGACCACGCATTATCCCCATGCATGCATTCACCACATTTGACCACTAAAATGATCAAATTGCCCCTATGTCATCCATTCATGCACATGTGTGTTAGTTATTGCACCAAGTCATGCATAACCTCTGTTTGAAGCATTCCTTAGTATCTCTTACTCATTTAGGAACATTTCCATGCGTTTTATATAGTTTTTGCTTTATTTGCACATTAACCATCCTCTTTGATAAGTCTTCATTTCATACATTCTTCTGTAGATTTTTCTCGCATTTGTCTTCGAATTCCTTCATCTAATATTTGATTTGATTGTCTTTATTCCATGTTTTTGAATTTTTCGATTTGATTTGGATTTCATCGCCCGAGGGCGTATATTAACAGACTTGAAGGCTAACATTGGTCCCACCATAGATTATTTTCCCTTTTTGATTTTCACAACCTTTTCCATGATTCTGATAACTCGGGTTGACCCCAACTTCTATCCTTTTGACCACAGTATTGTTTTCTGGACCATTCTTTACAAAAACATCGTCATTTTATGTGATTTTCTTCTCATCTCATCATTTGCTTATTTTATGTGAATTCCATTGCAATTTTTTTCCGTTTGGATTTCTTTGGTGTTTTCTGCACTCCATATGATTTGGGTCTGTTGTATTTTTGATCCCCTTAACATCAGTACAGTTTTCATAACCATTCTTTACAAAAACATCGTCATTTTATGTGAATTTCTTCACATGTCACAGTTTTCTTGTTTTATGAGGACTTCTTTGCAGTTTTCACACCTTGATTTCTGCGATGCTTTCTTTGATTCTAACAACTTGAGTCAGTTGCATTTTTGACATTCTTGAGACTTGTATGATTTTTCGAGCCCTTCTCGCTCGAAACCTCGCCATTTCATGTGATTTTCTTTGTTGTGCCATACTTTGTGATTTCATCATTTCACGAGGATTTATTTGCAGTTATCGCGTACCCTCTTATACATCCATCCAGTCTTGTCTTGGCACTCATGTCAGCATGATTAGGACACAATCTAGGCATAGCAAACATTCATTCAGCCTCTAGCAAGCGAATCAGACTAGAAAGACCGAGTTTAGCGGGCGTACGGGGGTGCCTAACACCTTCCCCGTACATAAGAGGAATCCTTACCCATCCTTTGGTTAGTAGACATTTGGCCTTCACATTTGCATCTCATTCACTCACTTTGTGTGATTTGTTTGTGGTATTCTTGTCTTTCCCTTAAAAGACTAGGTGGCAACTCTTTTTCTTTTCTTTTCCGTTTCATCCCATCTCGCGCCTTCGCCATCTTGGCATGGCTGTGGCCTCCTCCCTCTGGCACGACTCCGCGCTGGACCCCCAGGCCGGGCACGGTCATAGAAACTGGCAGCTCCGTTGGGGATACCAGATTCCAGCTTTCAGGTTAGTCTTTTCGCTTGCTTTTGAGACTTTGGTGTTACATGCTGGTTTGTTTGCCTTACTTGTGATTGTTTGCTTACTTAGAGTGCCTTTTGTACTTTCTTTCACACATTTGCTCTGTCACTACACACACATGCTATATATCTTGCCTTTTGATGTGATGGATGTTTTCTTTTCACAATCATGATGCTACGACACTTGCACATGCCATGATCATGCCTTTTGTTTGTTGTTTGCTTGCTTGCTTGCCTTACTTGTGTGTTTTCTTCCCCTTTCGCACTTGACATGCCTAGGAGAGTAGAGACATGTTTGTTTCCCCCTTCTGGTTAAAAT
>JAMKQA010070421.1:0-11388 GCA_024699735.1 Posidonia australis | reverse complement strand
ATTTTTGCTGAAACGGTCTGCCGCTCTTGATGCCGGTATGCCGTTTGTGATTTCATGATAAGACACTTATATCTTTTTCAAGTTATAATATTTTATGAAAATATGCACAAGTAACTAATCATCAAAATTAATGTCATATTTCTAACACTTACACCTCTAGAAGGAGATAAAATGTTAGGAGAAAGCATGAGTGTGAGCCAAAGTAAAAAAAATAAACATATCCACAATGACACAAAAGAAATAAGGAGAGAAAAGTTGTAGACAGAAGCTAGCCCTAAAAGAGAGAGGCAAGTAGGCTAATTCTATCCCTATCAGTTACCTTGGGGAGGAGTCGAAGCAAGCATCCAAAGAATCCAAATGACCAAAGGGACTAGCCACCCCTCGCATACAATTACAGCAACCCCCATCTAAACTCGGATGCCCATTACCCCCAAGCAAGGGTTAGAGCGAGCCTACAAGTCTAAGTGGGAGAAAAGAAATAAGCCAAAAGTCAAAAAAGTAGGTTTAAGTCCCCAAGAGTTTGGCACGAAACCTAACCTACTGAATCACCCATTCTGGAGAGCCACCAACAGCCTAGAAGTCCGAGTAGTGTCTCGTGAATCGAGGTCTTCTCTTCTTCTCATAGCAAACATCATTAGTATTTCAAATCCTGTGGGTGATACAACATAATACTATCATTCCTACATGCATTATCGTTTGTCCACTTTGCAAGGTCTCGCTGGGTCCTAAACTAGGGGCATGTCAGTTGCTCTTTGGCCAAACACCTGGCAAAGGATACTGTACACCAAGGGCATGTCAGCTGCCTTCGTTGTAATAGCCTTCCACGTCAACCAAGGGCATGTCAGCTATCCTTTTGGTTGACCTTTCTTGGGATAGTATCTTCGTCCAGAACATGTTGTCTGCTCCATAGTTCGAACCCAGGAACGAGGAAAACAATAGCCATATCCTGCTGAGATCAGAGCAATGGCAGAATATCAATACTCCCTTAATTAGTAGGCAAGGACACAGTCGATAAGCTAGTGTCAAAGTCAAACTCCCCAAAGGTCTGTAAGTGACACAACAATGAACTTGGAGAATTGTCAGAAATCATCAAGTAAGCCCACCTTATTCGAGGAGGAAACAATGCCCTCATGAACTCTTATCCAGCCAAGCCCTAGATATCAGTGTAGAATTTGAGCAATGATTTACTTGAATCAACTATCATTGTCCTACAACACTGATAACATCAAGTGAATAGGCAAAGCAATCACACAGTGAAGCAGGCAACCTGTAAACAAGAACAAACCTCCTAGCTAGCAAGCAAGTTGCATATAACATTTATCGTTTCCCTCACGACTCCTCTAAAGTTTGGAGGAGATCCGAGTCGTTGGTACTCTGAGTCCTAGGATCAGCCTTTATCCTTTTATCACGACTCCTCTGAGCCCAGAGGAGATCCGAGTCGCTAGTTCCTTGAGTCCTAGGTACAACCTTTATTCCTTTTCTCGCGACTTCTCTGAGCCCAAAGGAGATCTGAGTCGCTGGTTCCTTGAGTCCTAGGAACATCCTTTATTCCTTTTCTCATGACTCCTCTAAGCCTAGAGGAGATCCGAGTCGTTGTTTCCTTGTATCCTAGGAATAGACTTTATCTCTTTTCTCGTGACTCCTCTATGCCTAGAGGAGATCCGAGTCGCTGTTTCCTTGAGTCCTAGGAATAGCCTTTATCTTTTTCCTCGCGACTCCTTTGAGTCCAATGGAGATCAAAGTCATTGTTTCCTTGAGTCCTAAGAACAACCTTTATCCTTTTCCGTGCGGCTCTTCTGAGCCTAGAGGAGATACGAGTAGTTGTTTCCTTGAATCCTAGGAACAACCTTTATCCTTTCTCTCACAACTCCTATGAACCCAAAGGAGATGCGAGTCGCTGTTTCCTTGAGTCTTAGGAATAACCTTTATCCCTTTCTCGCAACTCCTCTGAGCCTAGAGGAGATTCGAGTCGCTGTTTCCTTGAGTCTTAGGAGTAGTCTTTATCCCTTTTCTCGTGACTCCTCTGAGCCCAGAGGAGATCCGAGTCGTTATTTCCTTAAGTCCTAGGAACAACTTTTATCCCTTTCTCGGGACTCCTCTGAGCCTAGAGGAGATCCGAGTCGTTGTTTCCTTGAGTCCTAGGAGCAGCCTTTACCGTTTTCTTGCGACTCCTCTGAGCCCAAAGGAGATCCGAGTCGTTGGTTCCTTGAGTCCTAGGAACAACCTTTATCCTTTTCCTCACGACTCCCTTGAGCCCAGACGAGATCCAAGTCGATGTTTCCTTGAGTCCTAGGAACAACCTTTATCCCTTCTCTTGTGACTCCTCTGAGCTTAGAGGAGATCCGAGTCACTATTTCCTTGAGTCCTAGGAACGGCCCTTATCCTTTTCTTGCGACTTCTCTGAGCCTAGAGGAGATCCGAGTCGCTGGTTTCTTGAGTTCTAGGACCAGCCTTTATCCTTTTCTCACGACTCCTCTAAGTCTGGAGGAGATCTAAGTTGCTGGTTCCTTGAGTCCTAGGACTAGCCTTTATCCTTTTCTCGCGACTCCTCTATGTCTAGAGGTGATCCGAGTCGCTGGTTCCTTGAGTCCTAGGACCAGCATTTATCCCTTCTCTCGTGACTTTTCTAAGTTTGGAGGAAATTTGAGTCACTGGTTCCTTGAGTCCTAGGACCAGCATTTATTCTTTCTCTAGTGACTCTTCTAAGTCCAGAAGAGATATGAGTCGCTGGTTCCTTGAGTCCTAGGACCAACATTTATCCTTTTCTCTCGTAACTCTCTAAGTTCGGAGGAGATCTGAGTCACTGGTTCCTTGAATCCTAGGAACAACTCCCATCCCTTTTCCTCATAACTCTTCTAAGTGCAGAGGAGATTCGAGTCGCTGGTTCCTTGAATCCTAGGAATAGCCCCCATCCCTTTTCCTCATGACTCCTCTAAGACCAGAGGTGGTTCGAGCTATTGGTTTCTTCCATCCGAGGACCAACCCTTATCCCTTGGGCTGATAACCCTAACTATCCAGCAACTCATCATCAGGCTGATAACCCTAACTATCTGGAGATGAGTCCGTCAACTCATCATCAGGCTGATAACCTTAACTATCCGGAGATGAGCCTGTCAACTCATCATAGGGATGGAACCCTAACTATCCGACGATGAGTCCGTCCACTCATTATCAGGCTGATAACCCTAACTATCTGGCGATGTGTCCATCAACTCATCATCGGGCTGATAACTCTAACTATTCAGCAATGAGCCCGTCAACTCATCATTGGGCTGATAACCCTGACTATCCGGTGATGAGTCTGTTAACTCATCATCAGGGTGATAACCCTAACTATCCGGCAATGAGTCCGTCAACTCATCATTGGGCTGATAACCCTAACTATCCGATAATGGGTTCGTCAACTCATCTTCGGGCTGATACCTCAAACTATCCAGTTGACAACTGTCACATTGTCTAGAGCGGGCTTATAACCCTAACTATCCAGCAACGGGTACGTTAACTCATCTTCGGGCTGATACCCCGAACTATCTGGTTGACAACTGTCAAATTGTCTAGAGCAAGCTGATAATCTTAACTATCCGGTTGACATCCGTCATCAGTCTATCCTCGATCGGCAAGTCTGATATCTTGCCATGCATCCTTTCGGGCCGAAAGGTCTGTCATTTGCCAAGTTCCCCCTGTCATGCAACGAGTCCGATAGTCTTATCTGGGCTTCTCTTGGCATGAGTCGGGAAGTCCCTCGTGCTCCCCTCTATGAGTTGGTGGGCTACCCACTCGTCATTAGCATCATCCTCAGGCATCACCCGGCATCAGGGTTATCCTTTGCATAAGCATCATGCAAGGGCCACGAGTCATGACTTTCGGTGCATCCACCAGATAAGTGATTCACGGCCCCACAACAAGTACCAATCTCTCGCAGACTCAAGCGGGATGTCTTGTCAACCCTGGACATCGGTCTTGATTCCCTTGACCTCGCTCAGGGAGGGGCATCTATAGACATTCCGATTTTGCAATCACTTAGCAGTAGGCTCCTCTAGAAAGATGCTCTGGTTGCGACCACCAAACCTAAATGCTAACTCCACCAAAACCCTAAACCCACAAACCCACTTAAGCCCACATAAGCCCAGTCAGGCCTATACAAACCCACTCTGACCTAATCTAAGCAAAACCCATAATTAAAAATCAAAACCAAGCAAAACTCATTTAAAACATTTAAAATCCAAATTAATTAAATAAAAACACCAATTAAAACCAAAAATTAAATAAAATCCACTGAAAATCCAAATTAATTAAATAAAAGTCCAAATTAAAACCAAAATCAAATAAAATCCACTTAAAATCCAAATTTAATTAAGTGAAAACCCTAATTAAAATCAAAATCAAATAAAATCCATTTAAACCATTTAAAATCCAAATTAATTAAGTGAAAATCCTAATTAAAACCAAAACCAAATAAAGTCCAATTAAACCATTTAAAATCCAAGTTAATTAAGTGAAAATCCCAAATTAAAACCCTAATCGAGTAAAGCCTAATAAAATTCAGTAAAAATAAAATCTAATTAGAAAGAAACCCTAATCCAAATGAAAATCAAGCAGAAAACCAATGAAATCAAAATCTACGTCAAAACCCTAATAAAAACCAATTAAACCAAAATTTAAACTAAATCCCTAATTAAATCAAGTAAAAAACTAATTAAATCTAAATTAAAACTCAAACACAAAACTTTAATCCATTTAAATTTAGAAAAACCCTAAATTAATTAAACCCAAAACCCTAATTTAAAATCAATTAATTAAACTCAAAACCGTGAAAACCCTAATTTAAAATCACTTAATTACACTCAAAACCCTAATTAAAATCCTAAAAACCCTAATTTAAAGTCAATTAATTAAACTCAAAAACCCTAATTGAAATCGAAAACACCCTAAGTTAAAACCAATTAATCAAACCTTAAATCACAAAATCAAAAACTTAATTAAAATCACCAAAACAAATAATAAAAAACCTAAAACAAAAATCTAAAACCCTAAAACCTAAAATAAAGAAAAAACCAAGAACAAAAGCCCAACTACTAGGCCTAATTTAGTCCATTGCATTTTTGAACCAAAAACTTAGCAAAAGTTGAAAAATAATTCCTGTGGTCACCCCGCAAACTCTAGTAGGGGTGGGCACGGTTCGGTTTGGTTCGGTTTGAGACAAAACGACAAACCAAATCATATAATTCGGTTTGAACAATTTTCAAACTAAATCGAACCATTTTATCTATTGAAACTGAACCATTCAAAATCGGTTTGGTTCGATTCGGTTCGGTTTATAAAACATATAGAAAAAAATAAAATGTTGATAGTGAAAAATGAAAGAATATAACTAGATATGAGATAAAATGACAATAACTACATCTAATACTGCAAAATTTAAATAGAAATCACAATTCCTAGTAATATGAAATTTTCATGTATCATGTTATGATAGAATTACAGTAGTGAAGCTTATCGACTGCGAAAATCAAACATAAAATAGTCTAGTAAAAGATACATAAGAATGACCAAAAATGTTTTTATTTGACTTCCAATAACAATCAGTTAAAAAACAACCTAGTAAAAGATACATAAGAATGACTATTTTAAAAGATACATAATTATATTCTTTTAAATATTTAATATACATATTAACATATATAGTTTATATTGGGTTCAGTTCGATTTGGTTAAACCGTCCTTGAAACCACAAACCAAACCAAACCATTGAATTTGAAAAATCGAACCGAACCACTAAAAATGGTTTGGTTCGATTCAGTTAACTGATTTGGACGGTTTGGGTGCCCACCCCTAAACTCCAGCACCATCTTCGACGATCTCAAAATCTCTGATGTCGAATCCCAATCAGCAGCTGTCCAGGCCTGATCTCCCGTGATCTCCTGCCATTTCCTCCTCCAGCATGTGCTTGATCCAACGACGCTGATCTCCTAAGGAGGAGGATCAACAGTGGGAGATGGCTTGACTAGCGTTTAAATGCCCTTGCCGCCGACAGACCGTCCTCTTCCAACACTTTAGTCCACAGAGGAAATCCCCCAACCAACCTATCGATCCCCCTACTTTCAAGATCCTCCTCCAACCTTCAGCACCCCCGAAGAACCCTGAACCACCGCAGCCAGAGCAACCACTAGAGAAGCGTTACCGTCGAGCCTCGTCTGGATGACAACCCTGCCTTCATCTAGGTAACCTTCCCCTCTCTTAACGCCCGCATTTGTTTTTTTCTTAGTTTTGTCGAGCATCTGAGCCTTCTGGATTGTGCTTCGCTGGAGTTCACCACCCAGTGCACTATCTTCCCCCTCCTCCGGTGGTGGGTTCACCACCACCAGCGAGGCCACAGGCCTCCTGGTCTAAGGGAGGCCCCATGGGCCTCTCCTCCCTCTTCTTCCTCCTCCTCCCTGAGCTTCCATTACTCAGGAGGAGTTCAGTTGGCCTCTAATAGCTAGAGACCTCTTGCTGCCACTCCGCACCGTCGATCGCAGCCGCGAAGCCACTAGGACCCTTCAGACGCCCTTGCTGCTCACCACCTCCTCCAGAAGCTACACCACATCGCCACGAACCTCGCCAAGTCACTGCGCTATTGTTCCAGAGCCTAGAGTGTCGCCCGTACCTTTGCCGCGGTCATCTCTGACATAAGGGATGGGAGGAACACTCCAGACCTCCCCGGTCCTCACCGACACCTCTAGGGGCCTCTTGGTGCCACCCAAATGCTCTTTCGACCTCCCCTCGAGACTTGCTGTCGTTGGAACACCGTTGCCGCCTCGCCGCCGTCTTCCCTAGTGCTGATAGGCCACCTCGCCAGAGCTAGAGCTGGGAGGGCATCTTAGGCCACTCTAGACCTGTCTACCATGCTAGAGAACTCCGTCACGCCGCCCTCAAGCATCCCTGACTGTTGCCCGCCTTCCTCTGTTGCTGTGCCACTGCCGAAGACCCGCTGTAGTTCTCGCAGGAGACCACGCGCCAGTGAACTTCGAAGAGGAGCTTTTTAGATTAGGTCCTGTAGTTTTAGGTTTTACTTTTAGGCCCTGAGATCCTTAGATTTAGGTCCTGTGTTTTTGTGTTTAAACGCTTAGAGATTTAAATAAGTTTTATTCCTTTTATTATTCCTGTAAATATTTCGTGATTTACTCTATTTGATTTAAATTCCATTTCCAATCCTATAAATGTATGTTTTTTCCTACTTAACTCCTTGAGATCATATTTTCTTAGCAACTAAGTCTTGAACATTTTCATCATGCCCCCAATGCTTTTTTAAAATGAGTTGTCTCTATAAAATTTGCATTCTGGACCCTAAAAGACTTCATAATCACACTGATCATCATAAAAGTATAATTTTCATCACATTTAAGCCTTGAAATTTTGCTTACATGCCCCTGGATTCATAGCATATAGTCATTAAGTATAGGAAATTTGCATCCAGACCCTTAGTTTAGTTTCAAATTCATCATTTAGGGTTTTAATTTTTTTCGCACCCATTTTTGACATTTTTCACTTCTTTTATTTATAATTTTGCACTTATATATAGTTTTCAATCAAAAATCATGTTTGCAATGTAAATTGATCTTTAATTTCACATTTTAGTCACATTTGCATTTTATGTGTGAATTTTGCACATTAATCCCTGACTTCTCAGGAAACTACCAAGGTGCAATTCTCACACAAGTCAGTACCACATTTTCATTTAATCTATCATCTACACATTAGGATTGAAGTCACTGAATATACTTCAATCAGGTTTTCCCCCTTTTTTGTGAATTTTGCACTTTGCTCCCTACTCTTGTCCTTTATCATGTTTATATCATTTTCTTGTTTTTAAAACCTTGTCCTTTTCGTGTTTTCTTGTAAATAACATTTTCCTGACATTTTGCATACATTAGACCATGCATCATACACATGTACCCAGTTATCACATTTTGGCATAGAAATGACCAAATTGCCCCTGTGCCACCAGTTCATGCACATGCATGTTAGTTTTTGCACTCAGTCATGCATAATCTCTGCCTCAGTCATTCCTCAACATCCTTTACACTTTTAAGTACACCTTCATGCATTTTGCATAGTTTTCATTACATTTTCATATCATGTCATCTATTTTGAGCAAGCCTGTATCTCATGAGGTTTTCCATGGATTTCACGCCAACTTGTTTTTCAAATTCCTTTGCTTAACATTTGATTTGATCCCCTCTATTCCACGTTTTCAAATTTTTCAATTTGATTTGGATTTCGTTGCCCGAGGGCATACATTAACTGACTAAAAGGCCCACATTGGCCCAATTGCGGATTATTTTCTCATTTTGATTTTTATGACATTTTTTTATGATTCCGACGATTTGGGTTGATCCCACTTTTGATATTAGTATGGTTTCCCGGACTATTCTCTTCAAAAGCACTGTCATTTCTTGTGATTTTCTTCATATGTCACCATTTGCTTATTTTACGCGGAGTTTTTTGCAATCTTTCCATTTTATTTCTACAATGTTATCTACAATTATGATGATTTGGGTCGATTGCATTTTTGATTCTCTTGAAGTCGGTTTGATTTCCCAAGCCATTCTCGCCAAAAATCTCTTCATTTCATGTGATTTTCTTTGTCGTGTCGTGTTTTGTGATTTCATCATTTCGTTTGGATTTCTTCACAGTTTTTGCATACCATCTTGCACATCTATCTAGTGTTGACTTGACATTCATATTAGCATGATTAGAGCACAATCTAGGCTTAGTAAGCATTCATTCAGCCTCTAGCAAGCGAATAGGACTAGAAAGACTGAGTTTCTCAGGCACACTGGGGTGCCTAACACCTTCCCCATGCGTAATAGGAATCCTTACCCATCCTCTGGTTTGTAGACATCTGACTTTTTCATTTGCATCACATGCATTCATCTTTTTGTGGTTTGTTTGTTGTTTTCCTCATCTTTCCCTTAAAAGACTAGGTAGCGACTCCCATTTTTTCCTTTTATCCTATCTTGCGCCTTCGCCATCCTAGCATGGTTGTGGCCTCCTCCCTGTGGTGCGACTCCACGTTGGATTCTCGGGCTAGCATGGTCATAGGTATACTAAACTGTTTCCTTGGTTTGGGACCTTTGTGGTGGCTTGGTCGACCGAAAGATTTCGGTTTATCGAACTAGACCCTGAACATGTTGTAGGATTTTTGAGGGTTGATTAATATATATATACAGGCATATATATATATTAATCTTAATGAGGTGATAATTGACACAATAATGGTTAGGATGATTTCCAGAATGGTTTAAAGCTTGTTTAAAATGAGTTATAAAGAAATCCTAGAAGTGTGGATAGATTAAAAGATAATACGACTTAGATGTATCAAGTCTCTTCCCTAATGGTTTAGAATAGACAATAAGGAGCATGATGCCATCCCTAGGTCTAGTGTTGTTTGGTCTAGTGTGTGGTGTATTGAAAGAGTATTTAAGTGGCACAGTTTTGGGTGTTTTAACTCTGATATGGTTGTGTTCCCGAGGGATACGAGCTAGTAGGTGTCTTGCACTTTGGTACCAAAACCTTGGGTTCTGGTTGTGGATTCTCTGTTGGAGTCCAGTCTTTCAAGTTAAGTGGAACTTTGAGACTATTGCCTTAGCATTGGTTTAGTTGTTTGGGCTTGACAGGAGAGCTCTCTAGGCTTTGTTTTAAGCTATAATTCGAGTTTCCAGTTGTGTGTGGCTTTGGGCCTCATGTTTTGTAATATTTCTAAAAGGTATTTAAATGATTTTGAAATGAATTTTGAAAAGGATTTTGGAACAAAGAAATATGTGCTTAACTGAGGTTTAAGTGATTGTGAAGGAAATCTCAAAGTGGTTTGAAAATTGGTTTTCCAAAAGGAATCGATCTTCCAAAACGATTTCAAAGTGTGGCCTCAAGTTGGCTGTGTTTCGGTGGTGTTTTTGAGGTGTTTTGGAATGATTTCAGAAATGGTTGAAAATGATTTACAAAAGATTTTGGAAAAAGACTTGCATAGTTTTCAAAGAGGTTTTGAAAGGTTTTCTGGAGCTTTCTGTTTGCTGAGACCAAGAGGATGAGGTAAGTGTTTATCAGATCCTAGAGGTATGAAACTCCTAGCTTGTCGTTCACAAGGCCAAGGCTAAGGTCTGTGGGTTGAGGTACCAACTAGACTTGGAGGTATGAGACTTCATTTGTTCTGAGTGCCGAAGACTCATGGTACTAACTGTACTCAAAGGTACGTGATGGTGAGCCTAAGCGGTAAGAGACCTCTATGTAGCTAGGTGTGGTACCCTAGTGGTACGGGTACCGAGATTGAGACTCTGTGGGGCTAGTTGAAAGCGATCGAGATTACATCTTTTGAGTATATGCTGGCAGAGCCTGGGATGAGAGTCCTCAGGTGTTGTGCACACTAGGGCGTTGTGAGGAGACGCATTCCTATGTTAGTTGAGACCTATGTGGTCAACAGTGAGGCTCGTTGGCCAGGGCGGTGGTATGCCTACATGGGGACTTCCACCACAGTAGTGCAGACACCGTTGGTCGTGCTTTGGTGGACTGCTTGTGGCAAGGTGTCGGTTGCTTTGCTCTGAGTAGCATGACACACTAGGGAGAGGCCTGTTGGCTGGGACGAGTGATTGTAGCCATCCATGGTAGTGCAACGAGTTTAGGCTCACACCCTAACTACTGCTTGTGGCCAGTGTTGGTTGTGGCTTGTGGTTTTCGTCCGTGAGGGGCATTGTGATGTTTGAGCTAGTAAGGGAAGTTGTGTTGTTTGAGCCCGTGAGGGGCTTTATGTTGTTTGAGTCCACATGGGCCATTACGTTGTTGAGCCTGCGAGGGGCATTGTGTTGTTTGGGCTCGTGTGGGGCATTGAGTGATTACACCAATAGGCGGCATTGCGGTTTCAAAGTTGGGAAGTAGTACCTATTTTGTGTTATAATTGTTTGTTTGACTAAGCAGAGGCTTGGTGTCTGTGTGGTACTCCCTAGTGGTTGTGGACTTGATTGGGCATGAGTGGTCATTTCAAGTATGCATTATGTTAGAAAAGCATGCATTTGGTTTGAAAGAAAGAAATGGTTTGAAAGACATGAAAGTAGCAAGCATTTGATTACACCAATTGGGTTTGAAAAGAAAAGAAAGGTTTTTATTTAAAGGCATGTTTTCTAGTACTTGTTGTTGTGGAGCAAGACTTGTTGGATCTAAAGGCTTCTCTAGAGGGGGGTGAATAGAGAATTTTAACTTTTAAAAACTCTTTAATCAATTTTAACAATAATATAAATTAATGAATAAATTGATTCACAATCTTCTACTTATCATGCACAAAGGAATTTAAAGCATAGAAGGTGATTAGAGCAATTGATGACACAAATAATTTATAGTGGTTCGGCAACCCAGCCT
>JAMKQA010070420.1:0-11416 GCA_024699735.1 Posidonia australis | reverse complement strand
GGGTTTTATTGGATTTTAAGTTGATTTAAGTGGGTTTTAAGTGGATTAGGGTTTTTGTTGGATTTTTAAGTGGATTTGATTGGATTTTGTTTGATTAGGGTTTTTGTTGGATTTTTAGGTGGATTTGATTGGATTTTATTTAAGTTAGGATTTTTGTTTGATTTTCAAGTGGATTTTAAGTTGAATTAAGTGTTTTATTTATTTTTTTACTGGATTTTAATGGGATAGTGTTTTACTAGGTCAGGTGGGCTAGTGTGGGTCTGATTGGGACCTGTGTGGACTAGGATTTTGGTGGTCGCGACCAGAGCATCAACTGGAGGAGCCTGCTGTCAAGTGACTTCAAAATCGAGGTGTCTACAGTAACCTTTAGTTGATTGAACAAGTCTTTTATTTGAGGTAACTAGTACCTATTCTTCACAATCACCTAATTCAATATTCGGTAATCAATACTCATCCTCAATGCTCCATCTTTCTACTTGACATATAGTATGAACGTTTCTTATATTGAAACACTAAGTCTAATAAATTCTTTGTCTATCAACTTCTGCAGTTGTTTTTTAATTCTTCCAACTTTGCAGGTGCCATTCTGTATGGTGCCTTTGAATGCAGTGTAGTTCCATCCAGTAGTTCAATGATAAAATCAATCTCCTACTTAAGGAGTAGTTTGGGAAGATCAAGAAAAACTTCCAGAAATTCCATAACAATCTTGATTTCCTCAGATTTTGCTGGAGTAAACTATATGTTAACTACACTTGCCAGACAAGCTTAATAATCCTTCATAATCAACTTTTGTACCTTTACTACAAAGACTATGTTTCAACCTTTCTCATGCTTGATCCTTTTAATCACTACCACTGGTTTTCTAAGTTCTACAATAATAATCTTCCTCTCCCAACACTGAACATCAACATAGAGTTGTGCTAACTAATCCATTCTCAAAATGACATCAAAATCCGTCATTTGAAGTGGTACCACATTTGCAAGAAAATTCCGCTCATCCATCTTAATGTAAATATTACTAAAGAACTGCCCTACGACTGTTATCTCTCCCAAATGGGTTGACATTTCCAATGTATAATTTAATTTCTTAGGTGAAATATCTAGAGTTCTAGCAAACCTTGATGAAATAAAGGAGTATGTAGCATCGGAATCAAAAAGTACTTTGGCGACATAATCAAAAACCAAAAAAGTACCTATCACTACTTCGTTGTGTTTTTTTGCCTCTTCTACCTCAATGGTAAACACATGCCCTTGAACCCTTTGTTGCTATCCCTCATGTCTCTTGCCCTAGGTGTCATTACTCCTCCTATTTGGGCAATCTCTGATGAAATGACTCTTCTACCCACATGCTAAACATGTGTTAGTGTGGAGATACCACTCCTTGCTAGAATGAAACCTGTTGTAGTAAGGAGATGCCCCCTGATCACCTTTGCCACCAAATCTATGCTCTATCTTTTGTCTTTTAGGTGTTCAGGTGTCATTTCTACCATATGACGTATTCTTAGAATAATTACTATGGTTGCCACTACTACTGTCTCTTTGATGCTTCTCTATCTCTTGCTTGTACTCTTGATGGTCATCATCAAGGACTGTAACACACTTGATCACTTCAACCAAAGTCTGGGATCTATTTGTCCTGACCTAGGTTCCGAGTGTTGCAATTAAACTTGAAGTAAACTTGGTTGCCCTTTCTTTAGGTGCGTTGTAAACTCCTCGGCAATATTTCTCCAACTTGTTAAATTTTAAATATACTCAGTTAGAGCTAGTTTGTTTTGCTTTAGCATTAGAAATTCATGCCACTTCTTCTCCCGAACATGTTATGAAAAATATTTTTCATCAAAGGCCTCTAGGAATTTTTCCCATGAAATAGTGTTTTCAACCTTAAACTTGATTTCCTAAGTAACCCTCTATCAGTGTCTTGCTTCTTTAGTAAAACGATATGTAGTCAGATCCACAATCTGCTCTGTTGGGCAATTCAATACCTTGAATATCTTGTCCATGTCATTGATCTAACCTTTTGCTTTTTTAGGATTCACCTCTCCAACAAAACTTGGTGGATTCTTCCTTATGAATCGTTTCAGTAAATCTATAGTCAGACTTTGTTCCCTACTGACCACTTGACTTACCAAAGCTTGAGTCAACTGTCCATTGGATTCTATCATGAACTAGCATTGTCCTTCCTAGCTACCATCTTGTTTTGTGATATTTTTGAAATGTGCTCCTCGGCCCCTTCCATGTCTTAGACGCACTATTCTGACATCTGAATAAAACATTACCCCTAAATCAGAGTGTGCAAAAGAAATTCCAAATAACATTTAACTCAAAAGTATCACTCTATTTATTTTTCAAAGGCCATGTAATTACAACGTTGTTCTAACTAAACTACTCAGTTAAAAAGATAACTACAACCAAGTTCACATACCAAGATCTAGAACCGATGTAGAAGTTACACTAAGGGGCTCCTACAAGTGGTAACAAATCCCTGACAATTTTTAACAGAATCATTAGATATGGATATCAAACTACGACTCCACTGGCAATAAAGCTGAAAGTTATCCCCCCACTCTTTCTTCTTCCTTGTCCTCCTAGATGTAGTGATCATCGAGGTCTGCCATATCTTGTAGTTCTTTAGGTAGATATTGATAAGCTTAGTCTCCTATGGAGTTAAATTCTGTGTGCTGTTTCCTTAGATAAGTGCACATGCGCTTTTCAAATCTCTTCTTGTGATGCATTTCTTTCTTTTGTTGGCGACATTTCCTAGCAAGTCACCATTGTGCCCTTTTCGTGTTTCATTGTGCTCGTTGAGCTCACTTTTCTTCTTCAAGCCTACATCACACATCTTGCATCCTTTAGTATTCTTCACAAGGTATATGCAGCGTGCCACTACCAATCCTCCTGAAGGTGGGGTCATAAAATGTTTTTGTCATATTGACACTTCTTGTAACAAGACACAATTAAGCATGTAATGATTATATTGATCTTGAGTATCATTAACTCCCAGTGGTATTACTATCCTGAGCTCAATACACAAAGGCGACCCTATGCTCTGATACAATGGTGTAACATCCACACATGTACAGACTAGCGGAAGCAATAACAGAGACTCTGTGAATATATGAATATTACGAATAGATAAAAAAGAATAATTAAAGTACTATCATATTTATCACAACTCTTAAATCAGTTCTATTACATGACTAAGAATTTAAAAAGAAAATAAGAACAGTATTCTTTTGAATTCCATATGTATAACTGAGCCAACTAATCACCAAGCATGTCCTAGATAAACTCTATGAGTATCCGTAGTTAGGCAATGCCATTGTTTGAGTTTATGAAAAACTCAATATGCTTGTGAGATCCTAGCCCACCATACACTAGATAGACTTATAATCAATTCTATGTTTTCACTTTTTCTTCTTTTTAGTCTTTTATTGTATCCTTTAGACCACCCACAGTTTGCGTAACGCCGTCGTCTAGTTGGTATACAATTCATCCTTACTCCCATTATTATATTTGCAATTACACACGTGTTTATTAGTGAGAACCTTACATACCAACCTGTGTCAGTCAGTAGACATTAGATCTGTGTCTTATGATATTATCGTTGCCACAAGATTCTCAAAAGGATCGAACACTAAACCTCGTCAGACCAGTACATCCCTCTTAGGGTCATTACTCCGAAGAATCATATATCAAAACATTGTTCTCTCTCACACATATCTTATCTTTAGAGATACATTATTGATCTTTTCACTTAAATGGACTAATCTTTAATTCTTTATAAATCTAAGGACTTATCTATAAAATTTTGTTCAACTTAATAACACTAAGTGTAAGGTTTCTTATATGATTTTCCCTTAAGTTTCTATTCACAGGGTACGACTACAGTTCAACATAAAAAACAAACCTTTAATTCATTGTCTAAAAGTATTACTTCGATTTATCATCTAGAAATAAAACTATAATTCTTGGATTAATTATAATCTTCCTACAAGTACAAAGCTTACATCTAATTCCAGATTATCTAAATAAATGCTCAAAACTTTGAAATAACTCAATCTATAACCTTTTAAGGGTCTAGATGCAATTTTAATAATATGTCAAAAGGTCGTAACATAAAAATATTCAATACAATTGAACATTGTGAATATGTAGAACTTGAATCTAAAAAATGCAAATAACCCATCATCTCCTCTCACGCCAAACCCAGCATGGTTACTGTTCTATCATTTTTCCCTCAATCAACCAAAATAATGCAATTACTATTCGTCTTTTTTTTTCCACGAATATTGAAATAGTAAACATTTAAGTCCATTACAATTCTTGACAAATCCTAACAAACCTCACATAGGTGATTAATGTCTTACATCGATGAGCTTTGTAAATTACCGACAAATCTTTCCATCAAGTCTGGTGACACACGGTCAATGACGATGATTTTCCATCCTTTTCTCGATTGTGTCTTTTTATCTCTCTTCGACAATTATGTCTTTTCTCTCACTGTCTGCTACTCTAAGTAACTCTACTACTCTGTTAGTCGCGGTGTCGCCGTAAAAAAGTGTGCTCCAACTATAAATAGACTTGAATGTACTTAACATTATGCAATTATACTGTCGCTATCATAGTTTACCGACAACTATGATTCTACCAATGTCTCCGCTTCCACTAATGCATCTAGTCAATTCACTGTCAAAGCAACAGAACGTTACATCAAGATCTAATTCTATGAAGTGGACGTACAAGAACAACATCAAACTCGCTTTCTAGTAAGATAGATCACTATTTATGAGAGCCATTTGAGTGGATGTATAGACTTTTTCCCACAATGATCCTGTTAGCGGTGAGCACGGTTCGGTTTGAGACAAAACCACAAACCAAACCATATAGTTCAGTTTGAACAATTTTCAAACCGAACCGAACCATTTTATCTATTGAAACCGAACCAAACTAAACCATTGAAAATCGGTTTGGTTCGATTCGGTTTGTGGTTTAACCATTTAATAAAATATATTTAAAAAAATAAAATGACTAAAAAGACTTGTAAGTACTAATCAATTTATGTCTTATTATTTTGTCTTAAAACATGTTTTTGATGCTATTTTTCTATATCCAGCAAACTTCCTTCATAATCCATATATTGGATAAATGACAAATTTAACTTTCTCCATATATTGGACCTTCATGATCTACAACAACATGCAGTTACTAATAATGGCACATTGCAACAATTCCTAAACTAGAAACAATTCTTGAACTAGAAACACCATTTCACTCATGCTAATTGCAAAGATTGATTCAACAAGATACAACGAAAAAGCTACAGTAAAAAGAGTATATCAAGAAACAAAAGTCAAGATCCAAACACTTTGAGGCATTACATCAGTCCCATACATCAGTCATCACACTTTTACACTTTCACTTCAAATATTCTACTTAAGATTCAAGGAAAATGCTTCAATTTCTTTCTAACCATCGTAGCCACCATAAATTTATGTTTAATCTGAAATGCAATATTGTGATGGGATTAGTCAAGCTTGGTGAGTTGAGCTTCCAAGAAGACTTAAAGTACTGAAAATTATTCCACTGAAAAAGATCTTAGTAGAAGTGAATTCTGCCATGACATTCCCCACGGAAAGTGAGTGGAACATAAATTCTTCAGAGAATACGACATAATCAGATCACTATTTAGTATTTTATAACTATTACAGTCCGTGCCTACTTCAAAAGACTCGATGCTGAGATTAAAATTTAAAGTACTTTAAGCCTCATCCAGTTGGAAGAATCAAGTTTTAACTTCTTCTAAATACTGTAGTACAAGGGCAAGCAGTGGCAAGCAAAGTTCCCGTCATTTAACGTCCAACCAAACAGGAAAAGAATGAAAATTCATTTTTAAATGAACCATACATTATTACCAGCCAAAAGGCAAACGATTATCATATAAATAATATAAATCGAAAATAAGAAACACCAACCAAATATTATTAGAATGACGTTAACGACATCAATTCTACACTATCTTAAAACATACACTTATCTATATCAAAGTTGCGATAAACTAGTTGGTACCCACATAATTCCAATTTAATCCAATAATCCAGGCAAGGTCCATGTCCAAGAAACATATACCTATTTACCAGAGTAGCTAGTAATGATTTTACCAAAAACCACAACTTAGAGACAAATTAAGCAGCTTAATTAGTCTTAAATAAACTTATCTTGGCTACATATCCAAGGTAAACAAATGCAACAACAACTGATATCTTCTGGTTCAAACTGATAGCAAAACTTAATCCGCAAGAAACAAAATTAAGGAAAAACATAACAAAATCTCTACAAAATACTGGGACTTGTTGTTCCTACTTGAAGAGGTTTGGACGGGAGGCTTTGTATAACTGTTATAGTTTGTGTAACTTACAGAATGAAAAAGGATGACTTACTTCAAAGAATAGGAACATCCATATAGTTTAGAATTTTATAATGATATCATATCAAATCACGAACCTAAATGGAGAAATGGACTGAAAATATTTCATGGAAGAAACAGTACAATAAAAACACTAGATTGTAAAGAAATTAGAAGCGTACCAAGAATTACCCAAATTAAGGTGATGGCACATCCATGTTTCACTTAAAAATTACTATTTCGTAAAGCTTTTTTTTCTAGAGATCAGTTGCAAACTCAATTGCCATAAACCTGTAATGACAAAAATAGAGAAATCATATTCCTCACAATAAATAAGAAACACACGTAACACCTTATACACTGGAAAAAAAACCCAAAAGGTAAAAAAAAGGCTAGTATGCTTTTGATGACTATTCTCAACTTGAGAAATTAGTGTGATATTTCCTTCTACAGTTATACATTCTTCCCATCTTCACTCTCCATATTGATTGCAAGAGAAATCATGTGAAGATGTTAATTATTTTAAAAGATCATTCATGTAAATAAAACAAACATAAAAAGAGCAAAAGAATTTAAGTTACCTAATTTCTTCAAGTTTTTCAAGTTTCTCTTCAACATGAAGTTTCAAATGAGTGTCTCTTATCCAATCTTCTGTGCATATCAAGCATTCCACAATTTTAGACGTTAAAGAACTTCTAAATTGATCAAGTATATGACCACCCAAGCTGAAAGTTTATTCTGAAACTACAGTAGAAGCGGAAAGTACCATGACATCCTTTGCCATTTTAGAAAGTATTGGATAATTACTTGCATTTATTTTCCACCATGTCAAAATATCAAAAAAAGGATCATCCTTTTCAAGACTTTTTTTTAGATACTTGTCCTATTCAAATTTGGAATTTTTGTTCTCTTCCTCTTCTAATTTCTTCTTGAACAGAGCTTTATTCTCCAAATTATCTTCTATCTCATCAGCATCCAAAAAATCTAAATCTACTTGTTCTTTGCAAGGTGGACTTGTGCATGCATGAAGCTTTTTATAGTGTTCAAATAAAAGTTTCATTCTCTCATTGATCATTGCCAACAATTCATTTCCTTTGTCTTCATCATACACCTATTCAAAACAAAATTTAACATATCTCACTCTGTAACGATGATTCAACACAACTGCAGCTACTAGCATGAAATTAACTCTATCAATTTTTTCTTAATACTTGTCAAATTTAGCAAGCATCTTTATTGTCATAGTACTCAAACATGAATCACTATACTTGCACCAAGTATTTAGAAGGTCTTCAATTTTGCAAAATTCATCAAAATAACAATTGGAAAAAACATGCATGCTAAAAGACAATGTTTTAGTAGCATCAAAGAAATGCTTTAGAAATTTAGTTAGAACCCGTGCATTATCCCAATCCTCACTAGTTGGGAGTTTCAAATTGAGCTCATATTTAAATGATGGTTCTTGTTCTTCCATTCTTTCAAATGCCTTCTGAAATTTCAAAGCACAATCCAACATTAGATATGTAGAGTTATTCCTAGTTGGAACATCAAGACATAATGTAGATTTACAAGCTATTCCTTCTTGCTTTATACAAGATTTAAACTACTGTGCTCTTTGAGGAGAACTTTAACATATTTTACTAAAGCACGTATTGCAGTTATAGAGTCTTGTATTTCATGCATGTCATTTTTAACAATCAAATTTAAGATATGTGCACAACATCTCAAGTGAAAAAACATACCATATAGTACAAGTTTCTTCTTTTTAGAAAGTTGTTTCTTCAAATAGTCAATTGCAACATCACTGGAACTAGTATTATCTATAGTTATTGCAAAGACATTATCTATTCCCCAATCAAGGAGGCACAACTCAATGATTTTACCAATATCTTTGCCCTTATGACTATGAATTACACAAAAATTTATGATTTTCTTGTGTAATTTCCAATTATCATTAATGAAATGAGTTGTAAGACACAAATAAGAAACATTCTGTATTGATGTCCAAGCGTCTGTAGTAAGGCAAATTCCAAACTTAGAGTTAGCTACAATAACTTTCAAATTTTTCTTTTCACTCTTATAAAGCTTTATCAAATCTCTAACCAATCCTCTACGGGAAATAGGCATAAACTTAGGTTATGCAACAAGCATGAATTGACGAAATCCTAGATGTTCAACAAAACTAAATGGCAATTCATCCATGACAATCATTCTAGTAAATGCCTCTCTACTTTTTTCTTGATCAAATCTCCAAGGAATGAGTTCTAATTGTACAACATTCAATACTAAAGACTTTTGCTTTTTATCATGCATTGGATTCTTATAGCATTTACTAACATAGCCACGCAATGTGCTAGTAGCAAAGGAAACATCATAATATGAACAACAGTAATTGCATTTTACCCTTTTTACAGTGCCAACATTATCCTTTTCTTTATTTCCAAAAACATTATCTTTTTCTTTGCTAAAGTGATCCCACACATCAGACTTTGTCTTGGAAGGCCTTTTCTTGGAAACCATAGCTTCAGAAGATAAAATAACCTTATCAGTAGTTCTTTCCTTTGAGATGTCATGTTCACTACCATTTAATGGATTGCTTCCATTGTTATCTTCAATGCTTGCCATCTACAAAAAAGCATTAAAAGAATAAAACATTGTATTCACTGAATAGAGGCATTAAACATCCAAATGTCTAAATTGATATCAGTATATCACTAACTACCTCCATTAGAGTTGGAGACGTAATGCTATTTGTGGAAATGGAAGCCATTTTGGATAAAAGTGGAGGAAGAGGGAGTCGTCCTTAAAATTTGTCAATTTTTAAGCAACCATGCAAAGGTGATCAATAGCATTTACAAGACTACAAGAGCTCTCATAGGATAACCCTTCAAATTATCCAACACCCTAAAACCAAAGGAAGATAAATTCAGGAGTTGTAAAAGAAAACAATGCATTAATAAGTTACAATGAAGGAATCATGAACAAAACAGTAACATTGACTATCACATACAAGAAGTATAGGCATATAAAAGAAAAGGATCTGAATCAAATCATCTGGATGGGTTGTAAAGTATTGAAGATAACAAACATCATGTCTAAACCAATACATTCTAGAAGAGAATAGAAGAATATGGAAGGCTCGAGAATAGTATGGAATCTGTATCCACTCCGTATGTGCATGAGCATCTACATAATCAAGATGTTCAAACAGAATAACCTGGTGAGATATATATTGCTAGTAAATTAGTAAGTGTTCACTATACTAGTAATCATCTGATTATTCACTCTAGTATATAAAGCATTTCATCATGTTAGTATGACTACCTAGGATTCAAATTAATTAATAGCCACTAAATCAAATAATTTGAAATCATTTTATTTATTTAAAAAAACACTCCATTCATACCTGATGATGTCAATCTCTATAAAAACATAACCAAAACTTCAAGAAAATAACAGGAGAAGAAGAAGACACAGCAACAACAATATGGAAGCAACTATGTCCCAATTTACAAGTTGATGAAATTATTTTATCAGGAAAGATGCATGAACAAGCACTAAACATGTTTCTGAAAGGTTCAATATACAGAACTCTGACAAATCACTATATCTAAAAGCCAATAAATCTAGTTGGCCACGCTGCAAAAGAATACCTTTAGAAGTAGCTACGGAAATCAGTGAATGGTTTTTTTTCTATGGGAAAATAATGATAAACTGACAAGAACCTTAGTACTACACCACTACCTCATCTAGTTTCGTAGTCACTGCATTATGGTGTAGTCAGGTATTCAAATAGAGTCACAAGCTTTTCACACATCCAACAAGAAACCATCAGAGATCTCCTCCCTGAAAAAAAATTTAGATCACCGAGAACAGATCCAGAGGGAGGCAGGGAGCGGGTCTACCTAAAGGTGAGAAAGAGGAGTCGTTTGTCTGGACTTTGGAGGCGAGCTTAGACCGACGTGGATGAACGGTGGCGACATGGAGGAAGAGGCGAGATCGACAGCGGTGTGGAGGAAGAGGGAGTCGATCTGAGCTTCAACCGGAGTGGATGAACGGTGGCAGCGACACGACGTAGAGGAGGAGGCGATCTGTCTGGAGACTGCAGGTGAGACCGACGGTGGCGTAGGGGAGAAGGGCAGCAGGCGACGGTCACGGGTCAAGCAGTCGACAACCCTGAGCCTTGGTCGAAGCCTTGAAGGGGAAGAACTAAGGACGTCGTTCACTTGTTCAGTCCTAAATGGACTACTAATATATATTTATATTTTTTAAATATTTAATAACTAATATATATATTTACATATATAATCTATATTAGTATATTATATTCGGTTCGATTCGATTCGATTAAACCATCTTTAAAACCACAAACTGAATCATATGGTTCGATTTGAAGATATTTCAAATCGAACCAAACCACTAAATTTAAAAAACTGAACCGAACCACTAAAAATGATTCAATTTATCGATGATTTGAGTGTCCACCCTAATCCCAGTTGGTCAAACAAAAGTTCGGAACTCACCCACCAAAAAATTATTATTAGGAAGACTTTTGCTTGACAGCTCTTAACTTCATCTGCTATTTTAACTGGAATTTTAAACCAAATAAATTTCTAGGACATACCGAAACCTTCTTCTCTCCGTCAGCTCAACTTCTTCCTGGATCATTTGGTTCTTTTGGATCATCATTGCAATGGAAAGGAGAAGGGTGGTCTTACCACTTGTATGTTTAACTCTTCCACCTTCATGCTCTTGAATTCTACACCCAAGTCCAAGCTTGCAGCTCAGTGGATTTTAAGGCTCTAGAGGACTTCGCCATTGGCCCGAAGAAGGGGCATATTTAGACATGGAATTCGGGCCAGGTCGGGCCAGCCCGGCCCATGAAACAGGCGGCCCGGTCGGGCCTAGATCGGGCAGGGCGGGGCCGGCCGCAACAGGCCATGGGCCCGGCCCGGCCGATGGCCCGCATCTGGGCCGGGCCCACGGGCTGACTGCATTTTTTCCCACTGTGCG
>JAMKQA010070419.1:0-11700 GCA_024699735.1 Posidonia australis | reverse complement strand
TGTCACTCACGCGTGTGCTTTCTTGTTTCAGGTGCTAGGGTGTTGGAGCAGTTCTAGTCTGGTGCATCTGTTCGAGCCACGTTTGCCGCACACAGGTCGGGGTAGTGAGCTTTATTTATTTTATTTTGCTGCTTATTTGCCTGTAGAGTAGTTGGGTAGTTCTCGTACTGTTGTGTAGCACTGGGGTGTTACATAGTATGGCAACCGATGCAAGTTTTATGTAACCTTCTGATTCTGCGAGGACATCATTGAATGAAGATATCAACAAAAATGAAGGCATTCTAGAAGATTTGGATCATGAGAAAGAAAATGAAGTAGAAAGTAATCAACCTTCTAAGAGGTTAGCTACACCTATTTGATGTGGTAAAAGACCACGTCCTAATGCAGACACAAGAAATTGTTGCAGCAACTTTAATTGATATTGTCACTGCATTTAAAGGATTTTTGATGAAAAAAGATAAGGTAAATGCAAGGAAATTAAAATTAATGAAAGAAATGACTAACCTAGAACAAACTAAACTTTATGTCAACAACAAGCAAATTGATGTTAAAGAAGAGTTTGAAGTTCTTTTTTCTTTTGCAGAATTTAATGCTTATGTTATATTCAAGGTCATGAAAATATTTGAGGATAATAAGAAAAAGAAATAATTTTTATATTTGACAAAGAACATACAACTTCAATGACTTCAATGTGCTTTGAAAAAATAATAAATAGATGGAACACTTGATATTTTTAGACAAAGAACATGCAAATGAATGATGAATATGCTTTTTATAGGTACTTGAAAATTAAATATTTTGTAGACAATTTTTAAATTTGTGGAATGAATGTTTTAGTGAATTGATATTGTCATTAAGTAAATGATTATGATGATTGAATGTTATTGTATTGTGTTGATTTATTGTGATATTTTTTTTAGCATGTTGCATTATTTTATTATGGACGTATCATTTGAAGATGATAATTGAATGTTATTGTATTGTGTTGATTTATCGTGATATTTCTTTTTATAAGTTGTATCATTTCATCATGAATATATATTTGAAAATGATGAAGAGAGAAGGAAAAGAATTGTTTCTATATTATTAGTTATATCAAATACTATCTTTTCTATTGTAAAGAGTCAATTGATTATTCATGTATCAGTTGAAAGAATTTATAGTAAAAAAGGTCAAGCATCTGTTAGAAGATTGTTTAATCCAACAATACAAAGTCAAGTATATAATTGTAGAAAGATTTGCAGGATGAGACATGTTTTCCAAAAATTTTGTAACTTCTTGATGATGAAAGGATTGATATGTGACATAATGAATATAACCATTGAAGAACAATTTGCAATGTTTCTCATCATAGTTTGACAAAGTCAACAATATGGAGTTACTAAAAAAAGATTTTATCGTTCTTCGTAGACTATGAACATATAATTCAATAAGATGCCTAATGTAATTCTACTACTTACAATTAATTTGTTGCTCAATCATTCTTTAACTACTTATGTAAGAATAAAAAATGATACAAATATCTTTTCATATTTTAATGTATTCGTAATTGTCTCATATTCTATACATTAGAATAGAATATGCCAACAATTCATTTTACATGACTGTATTGTATTGATAGAACTTATATAAAAGCTATAATATATGGAGAAGAGAATGTTAAGTTTACAAATCAAAAAGGTAAATTTGATCCACTAGGTCGGGCCAGGAGAAATTTTCGAGGCTAGTCCCTATTTCAGGCCCAACCGATTCAATCTAGGTTGATTTTGGATTGTCCACTTGATCTAATAATTGTATTTTATAACCGTTGAAATTTAGAAGTAAAAAAATAAAGAAAAATACAGATGTACATTTTTTAAAAATAAACGTCCATTTATAGAAGTAAATGCCCAATTTTGAAAATAGATGTCTACTTGATCTAATGATTTTATTTTATAACCATTAAAAGTTAAAAATACAAAAATTAAAGAAAGAAACGAGCATCCTTTTTTAGGAAGGAACGTACATTTATACAAGTAGATGTTTGTTTTTGAAATAAATGTCTACATCATTCAACAATTATATTTTATAGTTGTTTGAATTTTGATTTATATAAAATCAATAAAAAATAGACGAACATTTTGAAGAATGGACATACAACTTTTAGTTAGGAAGCTCTCCTGAAAGAAAAAAAACGGACATCCATTCATTTAAATAGGACATTTGGTTTGTTATGTATAAAGGGCCTTATATTTTAAAAATGAACATCTATATTTTATATTATATAATTAACATACATTATAAAATAAGAAAAGTTTTCTACCATGGTTGACCACAATGGTCATCTATGTATACTCCACAGTCCGCATACATTCTACAATAGCACTCTCACCGTAGCATTATTTTTTATTTTTTAAATACACATGAGAGTGCAACTACAATTAAAAATTTTCATATAAATAATTATTATAATTTAAAAATTAATATTTATATTTAAATTTGCATACTTTTATTTAAGACCTATATGTTATTTCCAACCTAAATCAAGTCATAAATTCTCGTGCCAAGTTCGTACTTGGGCGAGGCCTTGTTCGGGCCCAAACTAGGCTATGTTGGGTTGCCCGCAAGAGAAAATCCCTAACCTTAGGCCTTGTGAGGTTCAAGTTGGGCTAGCTTGGGTTCCATTTTGGGTCAAACCAGTCCAATTGTTTTTGGGGCCATGACGTCAAGTTGAATTTCCAAGTCTAAATCCAAAGGAAACCGAAGGAAAGAAAATTAGTTTCCTTTTAACCAATTTTTTTAAAGTAAAGTTTGCAACTTTATTATAAAAAAAATTGTTTTTGTTGATTTCTAGAGTATAAAAGTTAAGAAGATTTTCATCTCCACGGGACTAAGGGAGAACCCCAACGAAAACACACCTCCATCTCCTTCTTCTTCATCCTTCTTCTCCTTCACGCTTTTCTTCTTCCTCTACATCCTCCTTACCTCTTGTAGATATTCCATTTTGACACTCCTTTACTAAGTCCTGTTGCACCATAGTATGCTACATTTATCTTTAGAAGCCTTTTGTTTAGCCAAAATACTCTCCATAAGCCCATGTACCAATTCAGGTCATTGAACACTAATATATTTAGCGTATAACATTATACATCCTAATTCAAGCGTTTAATGTTATACGCTAGTTCACTAGCGTTTAAGCGTCTAACTTCCCAAGTCTATTCCTTTCCATTTCATTCAAGGTTCCTTTTTTGGATCCAAAATAAATATTTAATATTTTTAGACAAGACTTCTTGTCATGTTTAGAGGTCTTTATTACCTCATTAATTCACTTGTTTGATCACATTTGAATTGGCAATCAAATTTGGCAAATTTTTAGACTGATGGTGTTAGACGCTATAATGTGAGCGTTTAATGTTAGACACTGTCTATGCTGCGTCTTACACCTGATAACTCAGTAATGTCACATCCGCATCTTTCTTCCTTTGGAAAATTTTGAATTCAAAATGTTTCCTTTTTTTGGAAGATTCCCTAATCGTGCATAACTTCAATTAGCTTTATTGTCCTTTTCATTAATTTCTGTTGACAGCTTGGATGCGTTAAACACCTCATTTGGGGTGTTTAACATAAAACACCCATATTTGGGTGTTCAACACTTCTAGAATGGAAAGTTTTGTTGGCAGTTGTCCAATCTTGTTAATTTTGGTCCCTTTTACCTTTTGTGATCCTCCTGTGTCTCTATAAATAAAGGAGTATTTCCAACTTTTGGAGAGAAGAAGGGGAGATCCAGAAGAGAGGAGGAAATTATTCTGAGAGAAAGAGAAAGGTTTTGAGCTTAAGTTTTCTACTTGCTCCGGACACGCTGCATCATCATCTTGCATTTCATGCATTAAAAGGGGTTTTCTTTTAATATTTTTGTATATCGCATTTCGTTTTTATTGCATGTCATAACTAGGTATATATATTTAGTTGCAATCGGAAGGATAAAACCCCTCAGGTAAGTATTCTTCTTTTATTTCACATTCATGATTTATTTTATTGAATTGCTTATTACACATTATTAATCCTCGTTCTTTTTTTAATATTGTTTTGCAAGAAAAAGAGGAAGAAGAAGAAACTCACTGGTACAAGCACCCTTAGGTAGCGTTGACGCTACCCTAAGGTAGCTGAACTCACAACATCTACAGCTCCTCAAGCGTCTCGAGGGCTAGCGAAAATGAATCGAGAATGACGATCACACCGATTCCATCATCCGTGAAGTGAATGAGTTGAATACAACCAAAGGGATCCAAGTGAAGTGGTGAAAGACTTCAAGGCATGTAGAACGTGCACTTTCTTCAAAATCCCGCATCCACAACTCTCTCACGGCAAATCCAAGCAGCAAGGCAGAGCAACTTCCTTCCTTCCTCTCTCGCGGTGAGTGCTTTATTTCATCCTCCTCCTTCTCCTTACACTTTCCTCTTCTTCCATGTGCTTCCTATTTGCGTTTTTTTCTAGTGTAACTCTTGGTGAGTTTTCCTAACCATGAACAAACGATGAACAAATCAACCATCAAAATTAACTCTTACTCCGTCCACCTACAACTCGCCATGGATTTTCCTTGTATTTTTTCTAACCATGAACGAACCAACCATCAAAATCTTCCTTTATCTGTTCATGGACGAGACCAACCAAATAGACTTCATGTTCATCTAGGTATAAAAAAATTAATGTATTTGAATATTTATATAATTTGATAAATATCTAAAAGTTATTTGTATTTTATGTGATTATTAGTCGAAAAATATTATTTGATGGATGCTGATCATCTCAATAGATCAGAATTTATATACCTTCATCGTAGTGTTAGGTATCAATTAAGAGAATATGATAGAGATCAATTATCAACCAATGCTATTGAAAATTACAATTATCGACATTCCCAACTAAAAAACATTATTGAACATGCATTTGGAGTAGTAAAGCATAAAGTTGCCACATTGCGAGGTTACATGTCATTTCCTTTTGAAACGCAAGTTAAAATAGTGTTGTTATGTTTTTTGTCACACAATTTTATTCTTAGAAAAGACAAAGCTGATTTGTTTGAAGATCTTAAAGACAAGTTAAAGGAAAATGAAGAGGCCATTGAAGAACAATTTTTAAACTAAATACAAGTTTTTGAGGAAGATAATGATGATAATGAAGCTAAAGAGACATACAAAGATGTAATATTATCTCAAGAATAAAAAAGACAGTAATTGATTAGATGCATATTAATATCGCTAATTCTATGTGATTCATTGATTATGTGGTTTCATTTGTTCTATTGTTATTGTAAAATTGAAGATATTTATGTGTATTTAGACAAATTAAAATTACTTTTCTCCTATTTTTATTGACTGATGTAAACACACAACTTTTGTTTTATATTTGTTTCCAATAATAGACACAAATATTAAAAATTTAGTTAAATAGAAAATAAATTCTGTTAATTTCCATTTCGTTTAGTTTCCGACTAACATATTTCATGTCCTTTGGTTTTCTTTGGTCAACCAAGCATAGTTTTGAAGCAGTCCATACTCCACATGGCACGTGAGCACAGAATCAAACGAGGAATAGATAGCAAAACGATGAAATAGACCTATAAATTCAAGAGACATTCCTCACTGATAACACTGGAACATTATCTGCATACTATATTGATATCAACCACATGCTAATACAAATCCAAGTATTCGATTGAACTTGCATACGCCTAATAGTTAAAGCAAACGCATTTCTTAGCACAACAGCACAGAAATTCCGACTTCAACTGGGTTCTACCATAAAAATGTAGTTGCTCCAAAGCGTGGAAAGAGATACGACATTATAACCAATCCAAAACACCACCAAAAAGTCACAGCAAACAGACATGATAAACACTTGGAAAAGACCTTAATAGCAACCTTTTATGCTGGTGGATTGAAAAATGTTATGAAAATGTGAAATAGTTGCCAATGTGAGTAAATAGTAACATGTTGTATGTTTCAACTGCTTTTGTGCTTTGTTAAAAGTAGTTCCAACCATCTCGTATTTGATTACTTCGCCAAAACAAGAAGCGAATCCCCTTTTTCTTGCCTAAGGATTCCAATAAGATCTCAGCAACAGAAAAAGTACTCTATTTACCGGGTAACAATTTGACAATAAAGAAAAAAGGGAAACATCCCACCTCCAACAGATTGAATGGTCAATACCAAATCAATTCCTTTCTTTTTCTTCTTTATGTTACGAAATTCCACAGTTGCAAACTGTACATAAACGAACGCATGAAAGAAAAGTGCAGAATATATACAGACATTCTACATAAATCTTGATGCAGCAAAAATTAGCAGATCAAGAATCAGAAATAGAAGGTAAGGAAAACAAAGCAATTTCATACCAACACAACCAATATATCCATCAACAGCAGGACTGCACGAGCCTCATTGGCACCACCTTCTCCCTATCCGTCAAGAACCGCTCAATCTTCTTATACGCGAAGTGAACGCAGTTCGACAGCACGACGAAGCTAATCACCTCGTACACGAAATCAAACGCCGGATCAGACGAATTCGCCCCCGATCTCTCCCCCTCCCCTTCCCCTTCCCCTTCCCCTTCCCCGCCTTCCCAATCCCGCCTACCTCCACCTCCACCAAGCCCCCACCCTCTCCCTCCTCCTCGTCCACCACCACCACCGAACGGACCATCATCCCCGTCACCATCGCCGGAGAACGCGTCCTCCCCGAAGTCGTCGGTGAGGGACCTCCTCCTGGTCCGCCTCCGACGACGGACCAGAGCACGTGGCGCGGTCCTGTAGGGGTCTGAACGGACGACGGTGGGCGATGAGATGGAGTCGACAGGGAGGGATCCGGCGGCAGCGATGGAGAGGATCGGGGGGTTGTTGGGGAGGAGGAGGAGGAGGGACTTGAAGGATCCGGCAGAGATGGTAGCCATCGTGGACGAGATCTCCATTGTGCCCGCGGCGGTTCTAGCGTTCCGAGGAATTATGGTCTTTGTTTTTTCTCCCTTCGTGGCCTTCGACTCTCTTTCCTATTCTTTCTTGTTTTTCCGCAAGAAAAGAAAGGAAAAAGGAAGCCAAAAAGGAGGCGTGGAAGAAGGGAGGTTGCAGCGAGGGGAACGGCGAGGGGAGGTGGCGTCGGGGTGTGGCCGGTGGACTCGTGAGATGGGAATGAGAGGGACGCGTGGGGAGATCTTGCTCGTTAAATCGAAAAGAGTATACCATCTGGTGTGGCTTCGATTCATGTACGATATTGACTTGGTCCGAGTTGAAGGGCCATTTTTGTAAACGGGGTTTATTTTTTCTCCCACTCCACCTTATCAACTGCGTCGTTACAAATTTATTCATATTTAACCAAAAAAAAAGGATGAAAAGTTACTCTAGTTGTTTACTAAATTAATAAAAAAAGGATAGCCTCTAAATGTATTGTTTTCCTTCTTTTTTTTTAACGATAGATATGTTAAGTAGATAATTTTAATGATGAAGTCCACTGCTAAGGAAAATACAAGTATGCCAATGTAGCAGGCAGAGTCGACACCCCCATCGTCAACGCAACAAGAAACTAGGATGATGGTCGAGGTGGCGAAGGTGCAGTGGGGGTAACCTCATATACCGAAGCAGGCTGCAAAGGGACCTTGAGGATAGCGAGAGCAGATGCAGACAAAGCAGGATTCATGGTGAATTGGTGAGAGCCATGCCGTGCAACTTCTAGGTGAGAGCCAAGAGATGCAGTGCTTGGGCAAGAGATGACTCATTGGTAGTAGTACCAAAGGACGACAATGAAAGCGAGATGGATGTCAACGAGGGTTGGAAGCTGGACTGTCCAGAAACAATAGAACCTACCAAGGAAACTATTGTAGCAGGCTGGGTGGCAAAAGTAACAGAATCCTAGGGCTAAACAGACACAGACGTCTCTAAGGCTTGAGTGGCGATCACCATGACAGACTCAATAACAGACTCCAAACGGATTAAGATCTACCATGGTTCGAAAACAATAGGTAGAGAGACCCCAGATACCTGGAATTGGTACGTGGGAAGAGTGGAAGGTACAACAGACGTCATGAGGAAAAGAAGGACTGAAGTCGGCATCCCCTTCGAAACAACAATGAGGAGAGGCTTGCTGTGGTGTTGGGCCATTATGGAGGGACTGCGACAGTAAGGAGGAACACGTACCCTACGACAAGCTATCATCGAAGAAGACAGATAGCTCGGAGAGAGATGGTTGAGAAACCGGGCAAAAAGGAAAGTCAGTGAAAGGGTCTTGAGCTCCAGCTAGCAAACGCGCACACTGACCTATTCAAACACGAGACAAGGATCAATAAAAAGGATAAAGAACACAATGCAACGTTTATTATGGTGGCATGAATGACATACATGCATATGAATGCGTCTAACATACTCTCTCACACCAATTAAGTGTGTCCTAGGAGGCCAACTACTCTGGACTCTCTCATGGGTTCACAGGTCTTTAACTCAAGATAGAAAGTAGGTCCTTGCTTTTGATTTTAGCCAAAGCTCAGGCTACAAGTGGATGATGCATTAGGAGCCTCAACCCTACCAAAGCATGGGTTGTATCCTTTACTAACACTGACACGACTCCAGACCAGGGGGACAGGTTAGTATCCCATCTTACGCTAATAGCAATAGAACGACAGATAAGGTGTAACGATCCAGGTTTTAGAAGTGGTGCTTTGGCCAGATAATTAAGGTGAAATTTAGACGTATTAGGCTTTGAAGGCCCTAATGCCTAATGTGGGACACATTCTCAGTGGGGTCTGACGCTTGGATTGTGGGTTTCTGACCTTTTTAGCATGGTGTGGTTGAGTGATGTGCTGGCCCTCGTGGGAGTTTTGAGGGTTCGCTCTGTGCTCCAGTGGCAGATCTCGGTTTGCATGAGTCACGTGGTCTGGTTTCGTGCTTGCGGTTTCCTTTCTTTCCTTCCCTTCTTTCTCTTTCCTTCCTTCTTTCTTTTCTTTCTTTCTCTTCCCCGGGCCCCACCCCCATCTCTTCCTCTTCTTCTTCTCCTTCTCCTTCTCCTCCTGCACGTGGGAGAGGGGGAGAAAAGAGAGAGGGGAGGTGGGAGGCAGAGAGGGTTGTGAGAGAGAGAAAGAGAGAGAGAGATGGCCGACGAAGGGAGAATGCTGCCGCCGTCGTTGTCGCGTGGAGGAGAGGAGTAGCTCGTGGTTGGAGGAGGAGCATCGTCGTCTGTCTTGCGTCACCGCATCTTTGGTGGAGGTACGCACCACGTAGATTTTATTTTGATTCCAAATTTGTACCATAGGTGCATGTTAGTGTGTTGGTAATTGTAGTAAATTTTATAGAATTTATCGTGCATTTGTGGGCCATTTATGACCGTATTTGTGGTTTGAGGTGAATAGTGTCTTCTTTGTGTTTTTTGTTGTTTTCTCGAGATCCGCTTGATGGATCTCGAGGTTGTTTGTCTGGTTTGCAAGATCTCGTTGAGATCTTTATTTTGATATATTGTTTGTATGGTTTGGATTAGTGGTTTGCAGCTATAACATCTGGGCCTGATTATCCATTTTTAATTGTAAACCATGTAATTAATTGTAATATTGTATAAATGGTTTATTAATGGATAATTTGTTATTTCTTAGATGTGTGAGCTTGTGGTTGGCTCTCTGTGCAACTACTTGTGATTTGGGACCAATGTGGGGATTTGAGGATGCACAGTCGCCTCGATTTACGTGCCTGTCTTTTCTTCCTTTTCTTTCCTTCTTTTTCTCCTTTCTTTTTCCTTCCCTCTCATCAGCCTGCACCATTCCGTCTTCTTCTTCCACACCCGTGCCACCACCAGCCAGCGGCCCGTGCCTCGTCGTCACGGAGGGAGGAGGGGATAAAGAGAGGTGGAGGCAAGCAATGAGAGGACAAGGTGACCGAGAGAGGAGAAGAGAAGGAGGAACGGCGCGCAACCGAGGAGGAGGTGGTGGTTGTCCGCGTGGTCTGTCGACGGAGGAGGCTTTGACGAGGCACAAGGAGGCTCGCCGGAGTGCGGGAAGGTTCGTTGGGGCGCTATTAGAGGTATGCTACCCCTGTCCCTTCTCGTTTCCCTTGTGTTTGGATTAAGTGAGGAAATCCATGAAAATGACAAAAATGCATGTAAAATTGTAGAAAAATGAGAAAATGATGAGAATGAGTTTTATTCCATGAAAATATAGAAATCATGCGGTTAGGATGAAAATATGTAGGATTGATTGTGAACTGGGGGTGTAAGCTACAGTAGGTTTCATTGAGCTCTTCCCCTTTGTGATTTTCGTATGAATCACATAGTTGATGGATTGAGGAATGGTTTGAGGGGTTTTGAAGTAGACTCAATGGTCTACGCCCCATGATTTTATGGCAATTTGTGGTGCTTGTTTGGAGGGTCTGATCGGGACTTCCACATTGGGCAATTTTTCACCGCTTGGAACAGGGGTGTGCTCTATCTGCGAGGAATTCGGTATGCCGAAATCCTGACAGATTAAGCCAGCATCGTTGGTTTCAGTAGACCGAAATCTCTCGGTCGATCGAAACAGGGGTTTCGGTATACCGAATCAGGGGATTTCGGTATATCGAACCTGAAATTCGGTCTGCCGTTTTTGCCCTGACCCTAATATGGGCAGATATGAATGCAAATGGATGATAAATGGTTTTAAAAGGTATGTTGAGCATATGTAAATGATGTTTTCCCCATGCGAATGACATGGAGGAATGTGGAACCCAAATAAATAAAGTTGGATGTGGTTTTGGGTTTTGATCCCATAAATGAATAAAAAGGATGATTTTGTGTGGTTTTGGAGTTTAGACTTTGTAAATGAATAAAATGGTTGATTGTGAGTGGTTTTGGGCATGAGTCCCAATTTGTGATTTTTAAAGCAAGATTTTAAATGATTTGATTGGGACTCTAGTGGAGGGTCAAGTATTGCATGAAAACAGAATCCTGCAATGGAAAAGAATGAAAATGGAAATGGTTTTGGAAAGAAAAGCTTAAAGAGTTTTGATAATGAAACACTAAAAATGTGTTAAGGAACCACGGGGGTTGGTGTCGACAACGTGGTAGGAGTGTGAGGCTCCAATGAAATCAGTTGCCAGATACGACTGTGGTTGCCGAGCTTGAGACGGTGTAGGCTGAGCTTGGGTCGTTGAACCTAGTTGTTCGGGTCACCGAGTTCGTGACGATGTAGGTTGAGCCTAGGTTATTGAATCTAGTTATTTGGGTCACCGACGGTGTAGGCTGAGCCTGGGTCGTTGTACCTAGTTGTTTGGGTCACAGATGGGGCGTCAGACAAAGACATATCCCTATGCATATAAGAAAGAAATTGAGGCTGGTTGGCCGGGGCAGTGGCATCCCACACGGAGAATTTCACCGCAGTAGTGCAGGAAGGTAGGGAAAGGATGTCCTCGCCTACTGCTTGTGCGCTTGGTTACCCATGGTCATGGTAACAACAGTAAAGAAAAGTGGAAATGAGTAAAGAAAAAGGAATGTGATTTGACCAGGATTGGACTTCTGAAATAGTCCTAAAATCATGAAATGGAATAATGATGATGTTTTAACCAGTTACCAATCAGTATTTATGATTTGGTTTTGAGCCTGTAGACACCCCAATTTTGAGCTCATTTGGCAGCAGGCTCCTCCGGTTGATGCTCTGGTCGCAACCACCAAAACCCTAGCTCACACAAGCCCAATTAGGTTCACACTAGCCCACATGACC
>JAMKQA010070418.1:0-11097 GCA_024699735.1 Posidonia australis | reverse complement strand
ATTTTAAGTGGATTTTAGCTGGATTAAGTGGATTACGATTTATGGTTGGATTTTTAAGTGGATTTAATTGGATTTTGTTTGATTAGGGTTCTTATTAGGGTTTTGTTGGATTTTAGGTGGATTTTAGCTGGATTAAGTGTTTTATTTGCTTGTCAGTGAATTTTAATGGGTTTTAGTGTTTTATTTGTTTTTCAGTGGATTTTAATGAGGTGGTGTTTTACTAGGTCAGGTGGGCTAGTGTGGGTCTGATTGGGACTTGTGTGGACTAGGATTTTGGTGGTAGCGACCAGAACATCAACCGGAGGAGCCTGCTACCAAATGAGCTCAAAATTGGGGTATCTACACTCATTAATATAAAGTTTACCGTTAACAAAAAAAAGAAACTAAACATAGTCAAATAAGCAGCCATACAATGACCAATTCAAGTGATGGCTGGGTGAGGCACGGGCCTCCTCATCCTATTTTTTGGAAGATAACAAGGTAAGATGTAACTTGCCCAGGTATATGCCTGAAGTACCTCACCCAATGGAGTTTGTTGTTACTCCCTTGTTCGGTCTTCCCATGTTCGTCAAAGTTGGAGACCGATCAATATGATGTATCAGATTTTTTTCCTAAAGAATTGACTCAAACAATGATTTCCACATCAAGTAATTTGTGTTATCAAGTTTGATCAGAATCAAACCAACAATATTACTAATCACGAATGGAGATGAAGATACAGGAGTTGTAGATCTTGCGATGAGGTTTCCGACACCACTAGAGAATGAGGAAGAGGACACCATCACCACATACAAGGATCAAGTTGTTGTAAAGCAAGGAAACTTATACTATGAAATATTCAGTATGAAGCAAGACAGAAAAGTTCTAAGAGTAAACCAAAGCAGATAAAGAAGAAGATAGGGTGGTTGGAAGAGTTTCTTACAGAGATTTTCATACATAATAACAAGAGTTTACAATAGGACTATATATAGAAATTCTAAGACAGTTACACAACTAACAACCATCCTAAGTGTCACAACAACAACCAACCAAGCTTAACAAACTAACAACCCATTAACTAACTAACAGAAACCATTATCACACGTGTGGCAGACCAGTACCATCATCTATTACCCAATCTAACACCATCACTATGGTAACTGCACGTCTGTATTGACGCTTGTTGCCTAGTGTTCGGTCTTCCCAAATTTACCGGAACTTGCTGCTACTCCTAACACTACAAAGTCGACAAGCTCACCATCAGCACCACCATACAGTGGACAAATATTCTGATATGGTTTTATAGTTTCGGTTTTAATTATTTATATGATTTCATATTTTCGAACCTTTTATATTTTCATATGACATATTTTATATTTTTTTCAAACAGATTTGTTATTATAGTATTGTAGCATTTGGGTTCTTTTTCTTAGAGTCTTGGGCTAATTAGGAAAAATCAAAACATCAGTTGAATTAATTCATCTTCGTTCAATGGCAAATGACAATAATGTATGTATCTATGTACATTTGGTAGTATGTGTAATGTATTTTATTTCAATTATTGTTTGTTTTTTTTTCTTTTTTATTTATGTGTAATTATATTTAATAATATTTAAATTTTATTATTTTATTATATTTATTTTAAAAGATTATAAATGTGTCTCTCCCTTAGAAACATCCTAGATCCACACCTGCAGCCATGGCTCGTGCTCCCACGTTACATTCTAGTGGTGGGCAAGGACTCAGAAAAGAAGAAGAAAACAATCCAATATCGTGGCCACCACAAACTAATCTACAGCAAGCATGAAACATGCAGCTCAATCCCTTATTAATGCTCCAACATCCAACAAGAAAACTTCCCAATTGTCCTCGAAACAAAACCCAAGATGAGGAGGAGGCTGTTGCACCATTTGCTATTGCTCCTTCCATGCCTTCACCTGCTGTCTGCAACGCCCTTCCACCCAGATAACGTCACAGATTCAGCAGGCAAGTTCGTGATGAACCATATCGACCAGTGCTGGCGCTGGGACCCCAACTGGGCCGAAGACCGCCAGTCTCTATCCGACTGCGCCGTCGGGTTCGGCAAGGAAGCAATCGGCGGGAAGCACGGTGACATCTACGTCGTCAACGACACGTCCGACGATCCCTCGGACCCGAAGCCGGGGAGTCTCCGGTGGGCCGTCATTCAGGAGGATCCGTTGTGGATCATCTTCGATAGAGACATGTCGCTGACGTTCAAGAACGAGCTGATCGTCAACAGCCACAAGACCATTGACGGGAGAGGGGTGAAGGTCGAGATCTCCCATGGGCCTTGCATCACTATTCAGGGTGTCGAGAATGTTATCATCCATGGGCTCAATATCCATCACTGCACTGCTGGGAAGGCCGGGATCGTTGCAAGCTCGACCACTCACGTCGGCCGACGTGAGGGATCTGATGGTGACGCCATTGTCATCTTCGGATCCTCCAACATCTGGATCGATCATTGTACCTTCTCGAGTTGCGCCGATGGGCTCATCGACATAATCCACGCCTCCACCGCTGTCACTGTGTCCAACTGTGACTTCTCAAACCATGACAAGGTAAGGTGTTTTTTAGTTAATTACCTTCAATAATAGGACAGGAGGTCCAGGTACCGATCTCAGCGCTTTCATGCAAGGAGGGAGGTTGCATGGTCATGCGTGTACACAATTCCTACTCGTGTTGACGTGATAACGATACGAGGTTTGAGACAAAATTATGACACAAGATTCTCTAACTACGATGTCTAATGTTACTAGCTCATGCCATTCACGGTATGAAATTGTCTGACTACGATATTGTGCATGTTCCATGTCCGCATGAAAATGATACATGTTGTCATATTATAACATTTGATATCATGGTCAGTCAATATCGCATTTGCTAATGACGAGATCTGGTATCATTTGGTATTACAGTCTTCCCATAATTATGGTACGAGCTGGATGTCATGTTAGCAAGTGATTTAAAATCCACAAGAGTGTCACATCGGCATGTGCATGATAATTTGGTGTTAACAAAATGTTTCCCGGCATGCAAATTAATTAACTTGGCGGTTGGGTTTAAGTCTTTAAAACATATATAGGAAAGTTAAAGTTGTTGTCGAATCAATTCCAGCTATATCTATGGATTAGTGGATACGGTGGGGATGAATGAAATGAACCTTGTTTGCTCAGCTTCTAAATAAACCATTAGTTCAGCCAACATGTCTCTCAGAAATCTAAAACCCTTGCACTACATTAGTTAGTTACAGATGAGTCTGATTTTGTTCTGATGTGTATTATAATGTCGTATTTGTAGGTGATGTTGTTTGGGCATAAAGACAGCTTTGCAGCGGACAAGGTCATGAAGGTCACGGTCGTTTACAATCATTTCGGCCCCGGACTGGTACAGAGAATGCCGCGGTAATCAGGCGAAGAAAAATAGGATTCATATTTTGCTCGCAGGACAAGCGCGCACGCACGCGCGTGGGTGCGTGCACGCGGTGTGCGCACACACACACATATATATAACCATTTTAAAAAAAGATACATTATGACCGTTGGATGTTAATTCAGTGACTATTATTAAAATTATCTATTTTGAAATGACATTACTAATAATTTCTCTTTTGGAGAAAATAATTTTACATTATTTATTTAATTACACTTAAGTGTAGTAGTTATTACTTGTAGTCCGTATTTGTTAATTTTCAAATAAAATTGTTGTTCTATTAGTTATTAAGACATTTTTAATAGAGAAGGTTTAATTTCTTGTCAAAAAATATAAATTTTATTTTCGAATTGCTTTATATTTTTGAAGTTTTATTTTTTTGTATTATATTTATTTAAATGTTTTAGATGAATAGGACAATTTAATTTTTTTGTATTTATGTCATAATGTTTTATTTTAATTTCATATTGTGTTTTTTGTTCAATGTTACTAAACTGAATAAGAAATAGTTTCGTATTATTAAACTGAATAAGAAATATTTTCATACTATTGAATGTTTAGTGTTTTTCGTTTAAATGAATTTTCAGTTACAATTATTAAACTAAATTATTTTGTATCACTGAATGTTTAGTGTTATTAAAATTTGATTTTAATTTAGTATTACTGAACTCAATTAAAAATAATTTCATAACTACAATTACATTTGGTTAAAAATAATTCATTAATCAATATTACTAAAATAATAATAATTTTTCAATTTTGTATTACTAAACTGAATACAAAATAAAGTAGTTATGTATACAAAATACTTTCGTATTACTAAAATGAACTACAATTACATTTAGTTAAAAAAAATTCCTCTGCTCCCTTACTATAGTTGATTGAGGAGGGGATCTCCATTGACGGAGACAAAATCTCTCCGATTCTTGCAACCGGATGGTAAATGTGGGATGAGGGCACGATGAGATTGGTGGTGGAGTCGTTGACGTCGGAATTGGAAGGGTTGTTGGGGCTCAGACACAACCTGACCGGATCTGCTTTGGCATTTACAGATCTCTTGTACACGAGGTTTGACATGATGGCGATGATGGCAGAGGAGATAAGGAACCCAGTGAGGGACTTACCTCTAGGACTGGTGGGATCGATGTCTAGGATAACCCTGGTGTACTACGTGATGGTGTTGGTGATCAGCATGATGTAGAGAGGTACTCAAACATGGACCCGAACGCCGCATTCTCGGTGGCATTTGCTATCGTGGGGTTGAAGTGGGGGTAGGTACCTTGTGGTGCTGAGTTCTCTCAAGGGGACGACGACGGGACTGTTGGTAGGATAGCTTGGGTAGGCAAGATACACCACTCATATTGCTAGAGCGCGATTCCTTCTTACTTTGCACTTGTCCACCCGACGCTTGTGTAAGTGACGTTGCTAATGATCATTCCCACTACATGCGTCAGGCGCTTCTCCAGCCTCGACGTCCTAGCGAGTGTGTCGTCCATCAACACACTCTTCATCTTTACGGTCACGGCCATCGCCTTCTTGGTAAGGAGATACAATCCGCCCAAATCATCAACAGTAGCTTCTTCTTCTGACATGTACAAGTTCACCATATTTCTAGCACTGATAGTTGGGTCGTCATCGATTGTTTGTTGTGGTTGGTGGGGATGTTAGGGATGTAGCTTTTTTCCTTGAGCGTCCAAGGGCCCTTGATCTGACCCACGTCATCGCCCCTCGTCACAAATGATGGATTTTGCTCATGGGAGGCGGCAACTCAATTGTGGGAGGAGGGGGTGAGGCAGTGTTAAGTTTTTTCAATTTTGAATTAAAAAAACCAGAAACAAATTTTCTTAGGTGCAAAAGCTATTTTAAGTTTTAAAGGAACATGTAATATATATATATATATATATATGTATGTATTGTTTGTTTCATTTGTTTTGTTTTTTTACGAAGGAATTAAGTGTTTGTTTTTCATATTTGAAAGTCAAATAAGTGTTTTTCAAATGAGGAATGCATCTACAGGGTTAGGTTCGGATACGCTCACGTGGCAAACAACAGGTACGAGAAGTGGCAAATGTATTGCATAGGTGGAAGTGCGAATCCTACCATTCTAAGCCAAGGCAACTACTTCGAACCTTCAGACACCAAAGAGGTTTGCTTTTTCTCCATCTCTTTTCTCCCTTTCTTCTTAACAAGATTCATAAATATCTATACAGACATACATACACACATACATTCGTAAAGATTTACTTCTATCATATGCAAGACTTGAGCAAGTATACATCGATCATAGCTAGCTAGATGGATCTATATATAGATTTGATGGACGCATGCATGCATGCATGCATGCAGGTGACAAAGAGAGAATCAAATGATGGATGGAAGAACTGGAAGTGGAGGTCTGCAGAAGACTATTTTCTCAATGAGGCCTTCTTTGTTCCATCCGGGCATGGAAGCTGTTCTCCAAACTACTCCGGGGAGGAGAGTTTCGAGGTTATGGATGGGTCGACGGTTCCTCTCCTGACAGCCAGTGCTGGTGTTCTTGACTGTGAAGAGGGGTCCCCGTGTGTTAGCTAAGCTTCTAGTTGTGAAAAATTTTCATTTTCTTTCCGGCCTGGAGAGAATTGAAGCTCTCGGTCGAGGTTCTTGTTGGGCTAATCAAGTCTATCGGCTAAGTATAACCTTTTCGTGCTCGTTGGACGAGATATTAAGTGTAATGGCCCTTTTCTTTTCCTTTTACTACTTTTGCGTGATATGTCTGTGCCTTGTGACCGGGCTAGCTAGCTAGCTGCAGTGTGGTGTTACTTATAAGTGAGATCGAGTTGGTTATTTATCAGGGTCCATTCTCTCTGTCACAGTGACCACAGCCATGTACTCCATTACTCATTTGGTGTCGTTTAAATTTTTAAGCTTATTGATTGAATTGTCATGCTCTGAAGTGGTTAGACTTTTATGATCTAGTTAGTCCTGGACTAAAAACGCTAATTTTAGTCTCAGCGTCAACCGTTAGACGAAGACCAAGATCATGAAGATGGACATCCTGGATCTATTGACATCACCACAAGGGAAACACGCCATAGAAAATAGCTTGAATACAATTTTGGCTTCCTTTCCAAAAACTCGACTATGGCAAAGCTTAAGCTAACATGTTATGTATTGGCAAAAAAATCCTCTATATCCTCGCAAATTAATAGTATAAAGATCTTTGAAAGCTTCCATCTAACTATAGAGACAAAACAAAGTTTGTTTTTTGCAGAATAAAAAGAAACTCTTTTTTCCCCAAATCTTCGATCACATCCGTGTAATTAACCTATGCAAAGTATAAAGTTCTTAGAAAGCTTTTCTTAGGTAAAAAAACTTATTTGTAAAATTAATCAACCATAAATGTATAGTTATATGATTGCTTTTAGATAGTTGAATAGACATATGTACGGTTGTACAGTCTCAAGTACGTGCACTTGGTGTAGTTGTATATCTAGTCTTGAATAATTATATTTTGGAGGAGGCAAATTTAATATAAGTGCTTACATCCAATGTGGTTGTAGGCACTCTTTTTTTTTTTTTAATAAATACATAGAAAAAATAATAATCATACAGATATATTTATTAGATATCTATAAATACATGGTAAAATTTTTATTTAAATCAAACAACTATTAACTCTTGAGCTAAATGTCTTAAAATTCAATATGTTTTGTTAAATTCTAACTATTAAATTTTAGATTAAAAATTAACAGTAAATATTACTTGAATTAGGATGAAACTTTAATACATAGTAGATTATCTTATAAATTAACTAAACGTATAATTAAAATTTATTTTTTAAAAACAAAAAAATAAAAAAAGATGCATATCTGAAAAATTCCTTGTAGCACCTATAGGATCATTTTCTGTATTTTGAATCATGTATAATCATACAACTATATAAAATCACTTATGAAATCGCCCTAGGACAATTATATACTAGTCGGCTGCTGATTGTTGTCGGTCACGACTACCACCTAAAAGTGAACAAGATGATCACGTATGGCTACATAGTTCTATATTTTTGAATGTACGTGCATTCAAAAACTTCATCACATGATCCAAACATTTTGTGAATTTCATTAAATTGCAGTCTCTTTAAAAATGGTGAAATGAACCAAAAAATTAACGTAGATTCAATGATGGTATGTTTTTTAATTTTTTTAGTCCGAAAGGTAAAATTAAAACACAAGTGACCTATAGCCATGTCAGATGTTACTTAAAATTAGGTTTTGAGGTATTTAATAGTAGTTGTTTTTTTTGGAAATGGTTTTTAAGATATATATATTACAATCATAACAAACACTTGACAATGAGACTACCACCAAGTGAAACGGATTCTCATAATTTTTTTTCTCGTCGTTCATGAGATACGAACTCCTGACCTCTCGTACAACCACAAAAAGACTTCACCACTAAACCAAATAATTGCAGACTATTTAATAGTAGTTGTTGAGTAGGATTTTTACTCAAATACTATTGTAATGTTGTTTGCATGTTATCTTTATGTTCCTTTGAACAAAAAATTTCCACTTGGATATTTTTTCTCACCGTTGCTTTAAAAAAAAATTACCTAGTCCTTGTAAGCAATGATTTTAGTTTTCTAATACAATGTAATAAAAAAATTTCCAAGGATATGTAGGATATCCAATCTACAAAGGGTTGCATGCTAATTGAAAATTTTCATATGACATGAACAATATCAAGTTATAAGATTTTCTAGCCCAAATCTATGTCAATGTTTTAATTATATTTAAATAAAAAACTAAAATAATAATGTACAAGCAACTATCTAAAATATGTATCAATTTTACTTCCAATATGTATAATTGACTTGAATCATAAGTTGCATTTGTTTGATAGATCCAACGACTTTCGCCGCTCTAACTCTCACCAAGCGTGGATTCTTCACACAAACAGCCTCACTTCCAAAGGAGGAGGTTTGTTGGTTGCCGCTCCTTTTAACTACAAATGAAGAAAGAAATTTGGAGTGAGTGGCACTAGACACTTGGTTGGAGCGCTTGTCAACAAGTAAAAATATCATTTACATTCTACTATTTATGAGTAATTTCATATTACTCATGGTAAAATTACTAACATGGTCATCCTATTACTAACCAAAAACATTTGCATTTACCTGTCTTTTACCTTTGCATTTACAAATGTATCTCTTTTACCTTTCCTTTTCTTCCATAGCTCTAAACTCCTTCACCTAACAATAGCGCAAGCTTGTTTAAAGGAAGCTTGTCGAGAGGAAGCTCGCTCCGGTAGCCCATGTGTTGGGAGGAAGCTTATTCCAGTGAGCCATTAGGAGGAAGATTGTCAATGCCTTTAGGTCATCATCGTTTCTAATATTGGTGAATCATCTTCTTGCTTTCAATGACATAAATAATAAACTTTTCATATTAGAACTTAGGATTTTCATATTATAAGTAATAGGGTTTTTCCTTTCTTCTCATATTAAAAGGGATCATAGCATTGATCTCCTTTTTTTTTATTTCCAATTAATCATACAAACATTGGGGATTGATTTTTTGATGAATGGATCATATTGTCTGAAGAAGATTCTATATGATGATGCATGCAAGCTTATTGTTTCATGATTTACTTATTATTAGATTGCTTCTTTGAAAGTAAATAAAAGAAAAAGAATTCAACTCTCTTCTGGGTAGTTGGTTTTATATTTATCTTTTCATTTTTTATTGTGTTTTTTCCTACTAATTCTTCTTGAAGGCACTTTATTATCAAGGGTTGACTATTTCTGTTATTAACAATTAAAATAATGAATCAAATAGGTGTTGCATACTCATTTTATCCTAATATAGGTAAAAGATTATACATGTCCTAATTTATGAAAAAGATTATATATGTTGTTATTCACTGTTATCCAAATTTATAAAAAAGATTATACATGCCACTGATCTATTTTGTTTAGTCATCATACATATGTTATAAGTACCACATCACTAATCTATTTTGTTCTTTAATCCTCATATATATGTTATAATGTAAACAAGTTTCTTTTTTACCAATATCATTCCTCAGTATTTTTGTTCCAATTAATCTAACCAATTAGATGCCACAAGCAATAGGTTTTTTTCTTATCTGAAATTAATGTGTTTCCCTTGTATTGTAACTCTTGCAACCGAAGACACAATTATTGTTAATAATAATGTTTGACTTCAGCAACCCTGCTAATATTTATGATTTAAATGGTGAAATAGGCCTAAAGGAGGAATTTGAGTTCTTCATATACTTATACAATAAAATGAGAAAATTGTTTGAAATTATGTACCCTCCACGACAAGTCATATATAATGTGGGGTTTATAGGTGGTGGAATAGTTAATAACATATTAAATGAATATTGAAGATTGTACTTTGAAAGTTATAGGATAATGCTAGATAGCTTCATATCTCTCTATAATATTCTTAAAGAAAGAAATTTATTGTCAAATAGTTGTTAAGTTACAATTGAGAAACAAGTACGGATTTTCCTCCAAAAAATTAGTCATGGTCACAAAAATAGGATTCTCCAACACAACTTGTAACATTCTAGGTAGACAATAAGTGACATTACTAGAAAAATCAGATTTTGCGAGGACTTATAACGAGCACATTGCGAGGACATGTCCTCGCAATAGTCCTCGCAATATATTAGCGAGGACTTTACGAGGACATGTCCTCGCAATATATTAGCGAGGACTTTACGAGGACATGTCCTCGTAATAGTCCTCGCAATAGTACCCTAAAATAGACACTCGCCCTCTTTCTCAGCCACTGCCCTCTCGTCTCTTCACTCTCCTCTCCTCTCTCACGACCACCTCCACCGCCCCCTCTCGTCTCTTCAACTTCGCACCCTCACCACCACCTCCGCCGCCCCCTCTCCTCTCCTCTCCATGCCATATCTCCTCCGCCTCTGCCTCCGCCTCGTCGTCGTCGTCGACGTGCACAGCGCTGCTGGAGCTGGGGGAAGTGACGGAGATCCTGGACGACGTGAAGGCCGGAGACGTGAGGGTCATCCCCGTCCAGGGGTCCTGCAAGTGGACGGATTTCATGGTCATTGCCACCGGCCGTTCCGCGTGGCACGTCCGGAACATCGCCGAAGCCCTCATCCACAAGGCAAGTTTCTCCTTCGCCCGCCCTAGGATTTCCCTACATCCACCGGCCGTTCCGCGTGGTTGGACTACTCGATTCATCAGTTTTTTTTTTTTTGGTGAAGCTAAAAATGAAAGTGACCCAATGGAATACATGCACCCCTAAATGGCAACAAAACCAAATCATATGGTTCCATCATCATTTTTGTTTCAACTTTGTTCTATACTTGCCTCTAAATAGATGAATAAATCTTTATTTCAAAAGGATACTGATCGTAATTTGAGAAGGAAATTTAATCCTAAAGTAAACTAGGTAATATCTAATCCTAAAACTCTAAAAGTAAGCAATATACTGCTAAGATAATGTATAAAATTTCTCATATCTAATAAAAGGTCAAATATAATCCTATTATATTGTAGGGAGAGTCGGACATCCACTGTGGTTTCCAGTTGCATATCTTTATTATAATCTTTTAAGTGATTCAGTATCTTCATCAAATTCAATTTTGTATGATCTAACACAAAAACTAAATACGTAAACTAAGCTAATT
>JAMKQA010070417.1:0-11211 GCA_024699735.1 Posidonia australis | reverse complement strand
TTTGACTCCCATTGAATAGAGAGAACACCTCCCTCTTCTCTCCAGATCTAGGGTTTCATGTGAGGTTCATCTGTGGAGGATTGGATGCTTGGCTTTGGGGATTGTATTTGATTTCTTCTTCTCCACTCGGCACAACAATTTTCCCTTTTTTGATTTTCTCTGATTTAGCCCAATTTCCGCTGTTTTGCGAGACGCTTTCCGAGAATTTCACAATGTTCACGATTTTCCTCATCGCCCAAGGGCGTACAGTAAAGTGGCATTAACAATGCCTACATTCGACCCTCGGATTAACTTTTTCCTTGATTTCATTTCTTTGCTTTGATTTGGCATGTTTAGTCATCTTCATGCATGAGCATATAGGATATGCAAGCAGACCATTGACAGTAGGAAACCTAGAAAGACCGAGTTTTCTCGGGCACATGGGGTTGCCTAACCCCTTCCCCATGCGTAACCAGAATTCTTACCCTTTCTCTGGCCCACATTCATCTTGCATTATCCATTAGGCACGGATCACACATGCATCTTTGCATCTTGTTTGCTTTCTGCCTTTTTGTGTTTTTCTGGTTTTGCTCGTCTTTCCATTAAAATACTAGGTGGCGACTCCTTTCCTTATCCTTTTGTCTTCCCTTTGGTGTTTCCGGGTCTTGTCTCTTCCTCCGGATTCACTATTTTCGTCGTGACCGTATCGGATCTCCTCGTGTGTTTCCGCACACCGGAGTAGGTGGAGAACCGCGCCTAGGGTTCCACCGGCATGGTCACAGTTACACTTATTTTTCACATCATCTTTTTAAAAATTTGCTCATATGTATCATGTGTTTGTGAAGTAGACCTTAACATGGATTTTAAAGTCCAACCTTATCACTTTAGCAATTTTATTTCATTCACTGGTGTCTTGCTTTCTTAGACTTTACTCTTAGCTACCCAGTTAGCGAGTTTTCAATCAGTGGATCCCAAATCAAAGATTTTAGGTCACTGGATGTGAAGACACCTCTAAGGACTTAATCACTCGAGTAGCTAAGGCCTCAAAGACAAGACATTTTTTTTCTTTTATCCCTTAATCACCTTTTTACGTGAATACCAATGCTTACTGAGACACGATACCCAGTTACACAATGATTATTAGATCTTTTTTTCTCCTCTAATTATCTTTTTACGTGAATATCAATGCTTACTGAGGCACAATATCCAATTACTCAATGATTAAAAGGGTTATTTATTTATTTTGTATTGCTAAGGTGTTCTAAGCCTTCCTTTATTTCTCATAGTTAAGAACTAAAGTGACAGTATATGATAACGTATATATAAGTTATAAATATTTCAGATGATACTATGTTTTAGATTTTACCTCTACTCTTTGAATAAAAAGGTTCCCAATTACTCAGCTTTACCTTTGCATTTCAAACACAAGATAACTAATTTACTCCTAAATGATTAGACTAATGTGGATAGTTCCTTTTTAGGTTAAATAACCTATGAAAACATTTTTTTGAAAAGAGAAAAAAAAATTAGGTTAAATAACCTATGAAAACATTTTTTTTTTTTGAAAAAGAAATGAGAAGACACATAAATGATTCTAACTAAGGAAAATGAAAAAGACATAAAGAAGACTCTCCCCATACCTAAACCATGCATTGTCCTCAATGTATATAATAAATGATATGATCAATAAATTGAAATAAGAATAGAACATTGATACCCTATTCAGGATGAAGTACTTCTGTTGCTACGACAAGAAAAATTATGTATAGTTTATATATATTCATAATTGAGATGCATGAAAATCCATGACCTCATCAATCTCTAGGCACAATTTTAATCTGGCCAATGAGATAGTCTAACTTTTGCAATTTTTGTTTCAACTTGTTGAAGCCACCATTGGACTTCTCTCAATCGGCTTCATGAATTTTCCAAAGGGATAGAATTAGATTGGATAAACCCATGTAATTTAATTGAATATCGAATGAGTGCTCGAGTTCATAAATGACTAAAGTTGAATAATATGGCATGACACATAACTCTAATGGTCCTATAGTATATGGTAACGCTGAGGACTTAGGTGGAGACATAAGAATGATAAGTTGAGGTTTTTTCCCAATTGAATCACTTGGAAGGGAAACCTCTGTAATGAATTGGTCTACTTAGTCAACTGGTTCTTTAGTGGGCTCATCTACTTGGGCTTGGATTTCTATTTCATGCATTATTTAGATAGCATAGGGTTGATCAGGAGGGTTCACATGTTGAGCAGGAAAGTTCCATTCCTCTCTCTCTCATTTATAACATTGATTAGTTGACCTACCTACATTTCTAAACGAGCTATGACTTGAGTATTCACTAGCACTTGGTTGGTGGTCTATATACTTGCTTCTATTAGCTCTTCTAGGTCTTTCTATTAGCACTTGGTTGGTGGTCTTTCCTGTCGATAGTTTAGAGGAGGGAAGGTTAAGTAGTATTATGGGTCTAAATATGAATAAGGTTGAAAGTAATGAGACTAGACTTGATTGAAGCTAGGCCATCCATCATATGATCTTTGGGCCCATCAGAAATCGGGTTGACTCCATCTTAAATTGTAATTTGAAGCATAAGGGTCATGTGAATCATTCCATGGTCTTTGGGCCACATAATTGAATTGTTCAAACCATTATCTAACTTGATTGATTGGATAATTCTTCAATGTATGAATATCTATTTCTTAGGGTTTAGGGTGAGTATTTTAATTCAGTTAATTTTATATTATTGAGCACAATTTTGAAATTGAAATTTCTAACCCAAATTAGAGTAATCAACTGACACAGATTGGAGATGAAGAAACCCCTAAGAAAAAGATGAGAAGATTCTAGGAGATGAGAATTGAAATCCTGATTCTATAAATAGGAGAGATAAAGAAATCTATTCTAGCACACAATTCAAAGAAGTCCTCGAAATAAGGTTGACCTAAAAACAACTAAACAGCTCCTAAATTCTAAGTTAACCTTTGAGATTCTCAAATCAAAATTCGCTAACCTAATTGGCTAGATTAGTGGAGGAAAGTAGGAGGCTCTAACAAACCTAATTAAATAACCACTTATCTTTTAAGACTTAGTCTTTTGAACTACTTTTCTAGACACCAAGTAGAAAAAGAATTTTAAATTTTGAATTACCCTTAGGCTCCCTTATCCTATTGAGCTCGAGTCATAAGGGCCAATGCCTACTTGATTTTGATTGAGGCTTAGGTCAATGCTTGATACATTTTTTTATTATTTGTAGGCTAAGAAAGGATAATGAAATCCCTACCTTATATTGTACTTTAGGTTTTACCCTTAGGTGTTTCGATATATGATATACAATCAATGATGCTCAAACAAGTTGTTCTCTCCTACAAATTATGTGCTTTAAGACAAATTAAGAAATTGAGATAAAAACAAGTACCTTTCCTCCCGCAATCTCCAACAATAAAATTTAAATTTCAAAAATAGAAAATCTATATCTAGATGCACAAGTTATGATGCATGTCCTAGAAAGTAAGTTTCTATCTTATCATGAATTTTTGCATTTAAGTTCAACTTTAAATAACTCTCTTTTTTTAATTTAATATCAAGAAAAATCCAACAAAGTATATGAAGTTGGGATAATCTTGAAAAATTCAAAAACAATTATCGAAATTTTAAGAAGTAAAGGACTTACTTGGACTTTTTTTTCACTCCTCCAATCCCTGTTTTATACACTTCAAACCCAAATCAAAAATATCTTTTCTAGTATTTAGGTACGTGGAAAATATGTATTTGACCTCTAGACGTAGCTCTAGAGTTTTCCATACAAAAATCTCTTCATTTCTAGCACAATTATTCTTTTTGTCCTTATTTTTCTTAGATTCTTTCTAAGTCTTCAGATTCCTGCAAAATTAACATAAAACACCTCGAGTAGCATTATTTATATAATAAATAAATAAATAAATATGGAAATAAAATATGCATGAATTATGAGTTAATCAGCTACAGGAGCGACGCAACCTGAGGGAAGACGGCGCTCAGTGGATCGCCTAAGGGCGTGAAGTCACTTTCAGTGGGGCGGCTGCACCACTGATTAGGTTGCCGTCCTTGCCCAACCAGTGCAACATGACGTACTAACTCGATGGTGGAGTGTGTGTCTGTAGTGTGTGCGTTGCTGTTGTTGTAGTTTTTGCCGAAGATGGTAACCTACCTAGCACATGTAGTGAGTGCGGGAAAATTTTGCACTTTGCAATTAATTTTCCACATGAGCGCTAACCCGAATCAGCGATTCATATGTGGTGATAGGCTAAATGCAAATCGAAGCCCCAGTCACTGGTTGCGCTCCCTTGATGATGATCACAATAGACTCGTCTTTGGAGGGCCTATCCTTAACCTGGGATGTTAGGGCACGTCAATGATCGACATACTCCCTAAATGGCTCGTGGGGTCTCTACTTGATTGTGACTAGATCCTCGCACTTATGGATCAAGTCGAGGTTGAAAGAGTACTACTCCAGGAATGTTTGGGAGAGGTCATTCCAAGTCTTGATAGTAGCCATGTTAAGGAATGTAAACCACTTAAGAGTTGGTCCTATCAAACTCTTCTGAAATAGGAAGATCAGAAGCCTCTTGTTGCCCTGAAGTTGCGTGAGGACTCTGTAGAATGCTTTCGAATGGGCTGTTGGGCATCCTTTACCATTGTACTTTTCAAAATTCAGGATATAGAAATTAGAGGAGAGTGTCGCCTCTAGACAATAGCAAAGGTCTCGAAAATGGTTAGGCTGGCGATGCTCGCCTTGCACTTGGCAAAGTGATTTTTCAAGATCACCCATCCTAGTGAGAAGGGTGTTTGAAGTTGTTGCTGACGAGATGGGTGTAGCCAAGGTGGGTGCTACATATGCTGTATGGGTCACGCGTGTGCGTTCCTCCAGATCTACCTTTATGCTTATTGGTGTTGAAGCATAAGGGCCAGCATACCCGTGCAAAGGTGCAGTGCGTAGTGGTGACATGCATGTAGGAGCTTGTATCTAATGCAAAGGGGTGCATAAAGTGTATGTTGTGCTGTGTAAGGTGTGGATGATGGGAGTAATAGCTATAGCACCAGCACGACTTAGGGCAACGGGCTCGAAGAGTACCATACTCTTGCCAAACCAATGGGTTGGCTATAAGGTGATGGAGTTGCATGCTGTGTAAACTGCAATGATGGTACAAGAGGTAGAGATAATGCCTCCATCATTAGAGCAGCGAGGAGTTGGGGCCATGGTAAGGGCGGAAGTGCAGTGGAGTGAGCCTACAATGCTAAAGTGGGCTTCACCGGAACCTCAAGGGTCAAAGAAGGAAGAATGACAATAGGTTGAAGGAAAAGAGCCATGTGCTCCAACTTCTAAGCCAAGGCCATCAGATGCTGAGCTTACACAACAGGAGACTCGGTAAAGGACAGGTTAGAAGGAAGAAGTGGGGTAGGGATAGGGATGGACCCTACAACAGAAACAGTCACAACCAACTGAACTCCTGAAATAGGAAAGCCCAATGAAAGGAGTGCAAATTGTAGTATCTTTGGAGCCTTCGTGGTGGTCACCATAGTGCACTTGGTGATATGCTCTAGAATGGCTAGTGTCTGCCACTATCCTAGAGAGGTGAGTATGGAATCTCCATGCACCCTGAAATGGAAAGCATGGAGGGAAGGAGAAGCAGTAGAAGTGATAGAAGCAGGGACTGAATGTGACATCTCTTGTAAGGCAAGAGAGAAATGTTCAGTGGTCTACTTGGCCAAGGTGGACCGCAAGTGAGTAAGGATAGGGTTGTAGTGGGAAGCAGGCGCACACACTCTAGGAGGAGCTATTGGCGAAAGCAACAAATAGCTCGAGAATAGAAAAGAGAAAGACCGCAGGAAGCCACCCACAATGGAGATGCTCGAGCTCCAACTGATGACCTCGCACCAAGCTACTTGTACGAATAGGCAAGAACAACAAGTGTTAAAACGTGAGACAAGGACGGCAATGCAAGTTTAAAGGTTGCGTGAATGACACACGATGTAGATGGATGTCCTATTATGTACTCTCTAACCATGCATGTCCCTAATGGGTCGTCCATTCGGGACTCTCACATGGATAATGGGTGTGACATAGGCCAAAAAATAATATTCCCATTCTAAATCCTAGGCAAAGCATAGGTAGTGCATTAGTGGCCTTGACTCCTGTAGTAGTAAGGAGTTGTATCCTTTACTAACACCGACATAACCCCAAACAAGGGGGGTAGATTAGTAACGCGTCCCACATTGAAGCCATAGAATGGACAACCAGAACTGTCCTTCACAGGCTGTGGGTGGACTCAAGAGAGGAGAAGATGCATGCTTTATAGAATCCTCAATCAAGTGATATGCATTAGTGTGTTTTACTTGTGATTTTTATTAAGCCAGTTAGGGGAGAGAGTACGCTGAAGTCTCTAGTTCTGCCTAAACATTGTTTTTATTGTTAAAGATTTTAGGTTAAGCCAGTAGAGAAAAGCAAACATGTCTCTACTTTCCCTAGGATGGCAAGTGAGAAAGAGGACGAAAACACCAAAGTATGGCAAGCAAGCAAGCATACATTAAGCAAAAGGTAGGATTCTGGCATGTGCACGTGTTATGTTAACATGATGGTGAAAAAAGAAAACATCCATCACATTAAAAGATAAGTAACATAGCATGTATGTGTGTAGTGGTATAGCAAGTGTGTAAAGGAAAACACTCAACAACCAAACGGCATATAGAAGTATCCCTAGTGGAGTCATCAGTTCCTATGGTTATGCCAGTAATAAGACTTCGTGTGAGTCGCCAGTTACGCACGCTAAACCCTTGATAGGCCCTGTTGGTTGGAATATGAGTTTGTTTTTTGAGTGATAAACCAACAAATGAGCTTGGGCTTCTAAGACTAGTGGTTTAGGGTAGGTTTATGGTGTATCAGGGTTTGGAGGTTGGTTTGAAGTAGGAATGGGCTCTGGTGTAGGGAAAATGCCTCGTTGCCACTAGAGCACCCTTTCGGATAAATCCACTGATAAGTGGCTATCAAATCGGGGTGTCTACAGACACTCTTGTAGTCCCGACTGCCGAGGCGACAACGCTAAGAGAGTGTAGCCTCTAGTGTTTTCCTTAGAGAGGACAACTTGCCTAAGAGGGGTGAGCAGCTTTCCTAGGTAGGGTTAGCTTTTGAGGATCCTTCAGGTAGAGGGATGCCTTGACAGGCAAACTCCTCTACAGAGTAGTTGCTCGTAATAGTATAGACGCCATGTTAGTTCTTTAGCGGAGTGCTTGTGGCTAGTGTTGGCTACTTGGCATCGAGTAGTACGACACAGTGTAGTTTTGGTTGTAGTGTTGCACCCACATGGCAAGATAGTTTACGCCAAAGTGGCATTGTTTAAGGTGGTTGCTCTAGAGTGGCGTTGTGGTTTTACTATGCCTTGGTTCAAAGAATTAGGCTCTAGTCTAGAGGAGACCGTAGTGTGGCACCTATGTGGCATTGGTGTTGCCCTTGTATGGCATGGTGTTTTGGGAGTGATGGCTCCGCAACTTTGGTACTATTACTCTAGTCTAGAGGAGACTGTGTTGTGTAGAGCATAGACTCTGTGGTCTATGTTTTTGTGGTTGTTGTGGGTGTACTATTTGCAATTGTGAACATTCAAACACTGTTGTTTGTCTAGTTCACGTGGAGAGTGAGCGGAATTAGCCTGTGTAAGTTTTAAACTTGATTTGGCAAGAGTGGGCTTCTCAAGCGTGCCTAAAGGATTTCGAAAGAACATGAATGTGGTTTGAAAAAGAAAAGAAAAAAATGGTTTCAAGGGCATGGTTTCTCGAGAATTTGTGGCTTATTGGGTAATAGTGAGTTGTTCTATTGTTGTGTTGCAATATCTAGATGAGATCCCTGTGTTTGGTTGCCCTTAGTGTCATTTACCGAGTTGTTAGGTAGGGTATGTGCTGGATGATCGTTTTGAGTGATCACTCACATATACTTTGGTTTTGGTGTGTGTCACGCCCCGCATTTTTTACAATAATTTAAAATAAATTAAATTACGAAACAATTAAAGCCAAACAGTAAATAGCTAACGACCAACAACCTGTGTGTGTGGCTAGGAGACTCCAGACTATATGCACTACGCTAACTCTTTCCATGCCTGCACCTGCAAACCAAAAATACAAGAAAAAACGTATGAGTGACAAAAGTCACCCCGTACGCACCACAAGGAAAACCACGAAAAACAAAACTATAATCAATTTTCCTTTTAAATTCATTTCGCAAACCATTTCTCAAAACTCACAAAACAGGCCCACACCGGCCAAAATCATAATCGGGGCTTTACTTGCCCAAAGCCACAAGCAAAGACCCTCATTGGCCAAAACCACACACAATGAGTCGGGAAGCCTGGCACTAGGCAACCTAACTCTGGCCACAAGCAGTCTACCGAGGAGTGACCACGGTGTTCTGCACTACCACGGTGTGCCACCCTGTGCAGGAGCCAACCACCATCTCGCGATTCTCCCACCTGGAGAACCCTCACAAAGCCAACCCCTCCTTGGGAAGGCTATCCTATCTCATAGGACGCTACCAGCTACGGGGCACATGTCCCACCTGCACTGGCCACCACAGGGTAAGCCTCGTCACGGCGTCTTCCACACACGGTGCTTAGGAGGGAGTGTCATACCTCCACACCCGACGACACCCGAGCTTCAATACTCATAGCGACAACAGGAGTATCATACCTCCCCGTCATGCCACAAGACACCTCAACCCGCGGACCACAACCCTAGCCTTGGGACGACAGTCAAGGAGTCTCATACCTCTAGAACCCGACGCCCCTCAGCCTTAGGTATCTCGGCCCCCGACCTCAACTAGGGAGTCGCGCCCGACCACCCAAGAATGTCATCACATCCCCTGGTTCCGACGACAAGGTCCCACACTATCTCTGCCCTCACACAAAAAACTAGGAAAACATATTCCAAAACAGGCTAACTATTTCCTTGAAATCTATTTCTAAAATCATTTTCATATCTTTGAAAATTCTTCCAAAATCTCGGCAAAACGACCCATTAGGGGTCTCAAGAAAACACCACTGATGACCCACAGTCCCTTTCAATGGGACAAAACACAGCAATTCAGAAAGTCCTTGGAAAACGCATTTTATAACCACATTTGGGCCCAGATCGGTATGCCGAAAAGCCAGTTCGGAATGCCAAAATCGACTGATTCGGCATGCCGTTATGGATCCAATATGTCGAAATCCATTAGATCGGTCGACCGGGAAGATTTGGTAGACTGAATCGACTAGAAGACCAATACTGACAGAAAAACGGTATACCGAACGAAATTGGTATACCGAAATTCACTAATTCGGTATGCTATTTTCACTTTGGTATGCCGAATTCTGCGATCCTAGAAAATTACCCAAAACGCTACAGTCTGAAATCGCCCCAACTGAGACCTCTAATCGGATCTCCTAAACAAGTACCAAAAATCTTACGTAAAACATAGGATGTAGACCCTCGAGTCTACTCCAAATCCCCACAAACAAAACTAAAATCCATTCACCATGCATCAATATATAAAATTGCAAATGCAAAAGGGTCGAAATGACCCAAAACACACCAACTACGATAAATATCCATAAATTCTCATAAAATCACAATAAATTCTAGGAATGTAAATTTACCTAGATTTCATGCAACCCTAACATTTTCTACCAATTTTATGCTCTCTATTACATGAGGTGGAGATGCATACCTAAGAATGCGCTCCGGCGATTCTCCGGCCAACTCCAGCAACCAGGGCTACAGGAGCACTCCACGCGAGCTCCACACGCCACCACAAGCCACCGCACACCGTCGCCGGCCCTCGAGCACACCAAGCAGAGAGGAGATCGCAGGGGAGGAGAGAAGCAGGGGAGGGAGAGTGAGAGAGAAAGAAAGAGAGAAAAAGAGAGAGACGGGGGAGAGAGGAAGTGAGTGGAGGGAGACAGAATGAGTGGGAGAAGGAGGGGAATGATGTGTGCTCGGGACAGAGAGAAGTGCAGGGGAAGAGAGAATGCTTGGGTCGTGCATGGCGAAAGCCTCCACCTTAAAAAGCCACGCAGAAAGAGTAGGTGACTGTATGCAAGCAACCAGTCAGCTACACACAAACCAACACTTCCTCAACTGCCAGCCTCGCCAATCACCGCAAGAACCCAACCACGAGGCCAACTGCAAGCCACAACCACCGATCCACAATGCGGGCCCCACACAGACCGCACCTGGACCCCACATGCATAGTGCCAACCACGCACAGGGACACACAAATAGAAGCTAGTCCACGAGGCCCAAGTCTAAAAACACAAAACCACACAACGGACCTCGGAACAGTAACACCCGTTCGGGAATAAAATTCATAAAGTGTAAATAATTACAAAATGAATTTTATGGATGTTCCAATGTGTTTCCGTAGATGCAAGATAGAAGCTATTTTTCAACTATTATGCATAGGAAGAGTTACGTTGCAATAGATCAAGAATTCTAATGAGTTTATAGTTTAGTTTTATTTCATTATTTATTTCTACTAAGTGTATTTGAACTTAATTGTTTTTGGTAAAGGTTTAGATATTTTATATTTCATCGGCTTAAAGTGCCCGATAAGAAAACATTTTCCAGTATTAAAATATTACAGGTCCATTGGCAAATAGTCAAAAATTAGTATCAAAATGTTACACCAATGGTGAAGTGGAATAAAAGCTACTCAGAAGAAAGAGTGTTAGAGTCCATCAGGGGGCAGAGACCCTCTCCCTGAGTCACCAAGGGGCATAGAATCAGCTCCAGATGGGATTCTGGAAGTGGAGGGGATAGAAGGATTGGAGGAGTCAACAGGCTGTGAAGCCATGGCAGAAATAAATTGCCTCATTTCCTCCTTCTCAAATCCTGCAACAAGATTATCTATCCAGAGATTCATCAAATAGATAATATCAAAAATAATGGAAGAAGAAGATTTACATGAATTTCGGAAAATCCTATTATTCCTTTCTTTCCAAATCAGCCAGAGAATGATTTGAAGCAGCATAATCCAACCAGAATAAGGCAAATAATATTTTAGATAAGGGGCAGATAAAAATAAATCTGCAACAGTAAAATGGCCAGGATATAGTGCTGAGGCCAAGAAGAAGTCCCAAATCTTTCTCACAAAGGAACAATTTAGAAACAAATGATTGTTATGTTCAATGCTCACAAAACAGAATGTGCATAATGGAGATCC
>JAMKQA010070416.1:0-15415 GCA_024699735.1 Posidonia australis | reverse complement strand
CCCACCCCCCCCCCCCCCCCCCCCCCCCCCCCCCACACACAAAATCCTTGGCATCTTTCCTGGATGCCACAACACCATAATTAGGTAATATACTATTGTCCAACCAATCTTTTAAAACAATGCTTTTGAAACCATTTTCTTTACTTTCTTTTTAAAAACTATATGCATGCTTTTTAAAACCTTTATGCATACCTGACATGGCTACAACTGCAATCAAGTTCACAACTGTACCAAAGTGCCACACCAAACACAAAGTCTCAGTTCCAATATGTATAAAAGCCATATTTCAAAACATGCCTTTTCAAAACACTCTTTTCATTTTCTTTGAAATTCCATGTATCTTTACAATCACTTTTTTGCATTCTAGAAGGCAAATCCTTGACTAGGTTCCCACCAGAAAACACAAACAACGCATAACTCAATCATATCCAAATCATGGTTAGAAACTAGCTCAAACCACAAGTCTCATAGGGCTAGAACCTGGCAAAACCACAAAATCGAATGCTAGTTCTAATTCAAAACGAAGCACACACAGTCTGACTAAAATCCGACGCATCACCCTGGCCATAGGTGACCGACTTGATCAGAAGCAGTCAACGAGGCACCAACCTCGATTCTATTGTACTGCCGCGGTGAATTACCCTGCATAGGAGTCCACCCACCTTAGCCTCATAGGCCTCACAGTCTCCTGACCCCATAGGTCACACAAACACGTAAGGGTGCGTTCTCATGACGCCCTTTGGTGCTTGAACACTCAAGGCTCACAACCCTCGGCCTAGCCAGCACCGAGTAAAGAGGGTAGATCGGTTTCTTTCACTTGGGTCCTACAGTATCTCAAAGAGTCACAGTCTTTTTCATCCATATTTGTCGTCGACAATCGCACCGTAAGGGATGTACCAATTTCATGAAGGCCTCATACCGTCATTGGTTACGGCCTTACTATCACGCGGATCCGACCAAAAACTACAGTAACCTTTTTAAAATTATTTTTGAAAACATTTTCACTATAGGAATTCATCCACAAAAATTATTTTCTAAAAACCATTTCTTAGGAATATTTTCAAAACATTTTCAAAACCCATTTCTCAAAACACCGCAAAGCATCGTATCACATGCCCCACGAAATACTGCAATGAAAACCACACACTCTGTGCTTAAAAAGTGCCACTAAATACTAGTCCAGTGCACCATATCAAAAACAAATCAAAACATCTTATCCTAGGCTGATTATTAACTCTAAAGTTCACTTAGATAACTTGGGAAACATCCTAATACTTTTAAGTCATGTAATCGTTGATATTAAACTGATAGCTTAATGGAGATTTTGTATTCTCAATATGTTTCCATGTCATACACATTTATCCAAATGATGCATCTGAACAACACCAAATAGGGCATGTAAACATCCAAGGGCATCATTACCAACCAGCACTGGCTGCACTGCCAGGGTTTGGTGCGCCTAGAAGGTGCTGCAGATTGATGCATCCTAGGCAATATCATTCCAAAGTAGAAAACCAGTTTGGATAGCTTGACTTATAAATCTCACTAATCTCTCTACAAGCCATGAAAAATTACAAGTAATATACCGAAATAAAGATTTCTAAGTCGACTTTCACATGAAATAAGAATAATTCAAATCCCATACCTATAACTCAAGATATACATGATTGAAGCTATAAAACTCAGACTGGCAAAACTTAATGGATTATCAATCTTAGCACAACCAGTGGTATTTCTACCATACACGAAAATTAACAAGTAACCTACTGAAATAAAGATCTTCGAGTTTCCTTTCTCATGGAATAAAAAAATATTTAAATCCAATACCTATAGCTCAAGTTATGCAAGATTGAAGCAGGAAGACTCAAATAAGCTCAATAGTGACAATATCCTCATAAATCCTTCGAAAATTCATTAAAATTTACTAAAAAATTCACAAAATCACTGTCATGCATCTAGATCATCCCTATTCAACATATTCCACTAATATTAAGCTTAAATGAAGAGAATTAAAAAGAATGGGGTATGTACCTTCTCACTCTTCCTCTCCTCCTTCCTTCTTCCTTGTTTTTCTTCTTCTTCTTCCTTTTCTTCTTCACTACTCGTGCAACCATCCATCCCCCTTTCCTTCTCTTTTCTCTCCACTCCTCTCCTCCTGTGCTTATTCCCCCTCTCTTGAGGTCTCTCTTTGATTTCTCTTCTCCTCCATGTTTTTCTTTCCTTCTCTTCTCTCTTTCTTTTATGTTTTCTTCCCCTCTTTCCTCCTCCTTCTCGAGCTCTCCCTCTTTTTATTTCTTTCATTTTTTTAATTGTCTGCACGAGCCAGACCATACCCCTCCTCCTTATGTAGCCTCTTTTTTTAATAAACTTTTCATGTGAATTTTACACAAACATTCTTAGTGAAGGAAGAAATATTTCAAACATCCATTATTTATGAAATAAATCACGAATTGAGATCTTGGTGACATTGTGGCTTCTAGCATCATTCCATCTTAGGCCCCACACACCCATGGGTTACCACACAATAAAAATGACTTAAATATTATTAATCATGAATAAGTAGGAAGGTTAAGGTTTGTGATGTTACATCACTTGTTCTAAATGCTAAAGGTCAAAATCTAAAATAATTTGAGTAAAAAAAACCAATGTCATTTGTGTCATGTGATTGTTCTAAACCTCATTGGACAAAAGGTGAAAATCTAAAATGACATAAGTTGAGGGGTTATTTTATTATATTGAAATGTTTAAAGTAGCATTATTAGAAAAGAAGAAAGTTCATGGTAATAAAGTATAATTTACTCTCTCTTTTTACTTACACTTTAAGTCACAACTATAAGAAGTAACAAGAAAATAGGAGCCATCATTAACTCTACGTAGATAATTTTAGGATCTCTTTACTCACTCTAACCTTCTCTATTATTTTGTCTTATTAGAACCTTCCGCTATCTAATTTCATATTTCCAATTTATATTCTTCGATCACCTTCACTTACTATTTCAAAATTATCTCTAGAATTCTATGTTGCGTTGAACAAGTTTCTTTTTCTCTATAAATTCTAACAATATCCTCTCCCTATATAACTAACCAAATAAGTCATCATTTTTTGAAATTACATCAAATTAAATTCACTACTACTTTATTTAAATATTTTACAAACTAATTAATATACAATAAACATTTTTAAAAAAAGGAATACATGACATTGTTAGTTTTCCATTTAATGTGTTCTAATTATGCTAATAAATATTTCAACAACGACTACTTAATGACATTTTAAACCTTTATTGTAGTTAAATTCATAAGTTAGTTAAGTTATGATTAGTTATTTCTCTTTTAACATCAAAGTTAGTATAACATATAAATATTAAATTCAAATTAAAATCAACATCAAAATGTATGTGTTGTTTCACTATTTTTTTTTTGGAAAAGCATGTTTCATATTCAATTATTATAGAATCTAATATAGTGAAATAAGTGATTACAATTCAATTCCGTAAAACTAAACAAATTAATTTTCAATTGAAATGGATGTAGTGTAAAAGATAATTGAACTTGAACTAATTTGATTTCATAATATTAATAAAATCACATTGTTCATGATTTTGGAAAAAATAAGGAAAAGTTGCATACAAAATATCTCTCCCTAAATTATGGGATTTGTCTAAGCATTTAATTCTAGTCTCCATAAAATCTAATCACGTCCCCGGTCAAAAAAGGAACCCCATTATTTGAGGTAGAAATTTGTTGGCAAATCCCAACAAATCATGATTAACCTTATTTTAAAGATCTTTCCAAAAAAAAGTTATAACAATTACTCTTCCCATAATTTGAGATAGAAATATGTTAGCAAATCCAAACAAATCATGATTAATCTTATTTTAAATATCTTTCCAAAAAAATAGACATTTATAACTATCACTCTTACATGTGTTACCTTAATTAGAAAACCACTAAATCTTAAAGGTTGCTTTTTATGCAACCGTAATATTCTCATCTATTGGCTTAAAATGAGGGCCTCATCCTAAACAAAATAAGGTAGTAGAAACAAAACCAAAATTAAAATTAAAATGTTACAAATAAAAAAAACCAAAATTACCTTATAATAAGGGATATTCGTCATGTCATTTGGGCTAATGAACAGAGTGTTGAAGCCCTACTTAGACCAGTTTGTCGTCATTTTTGTGGATGATGTATTTTCCAGATGTAGAGACACATTAGATACACTTGAGGACCGTATTGGAGATATAACGGTAACACCAGTTATACGTTAAGTTCTCTAAGTGTAAGTTCTAGGTAGGAGAGGTAGTCTTCCTTGGACATATTATCTTAAGAGAAGGCATTAAAGTAGATCCAACCAAGTAGAAGTATTAAGCAGTTGGGCTAGACCGAGAACAGTAACAGAGATTGGGAGTTTTCTCAGATTGGCGGGTTATTACTAGTGGTTTATTCAAGATTTTTCAAAGATTACATCCCCATTGACTAGATTGACTTGAAAGGAGCCTCCTTTTACTTGGGATCAACATTGCGAGGAGAGCTACAACGAGCAGAAGGATCATCTGGTCATAGCTCCAGTTTTGACATTGTTGTCTGATAGAGGTGGTTTTGTAGTGTACAATAACACCTGTGGAACCGGGTTGAGGTGTGTTCTGATACAGCATGGGAAGATAGTAGCATATGCCTCTTGACAGCTAAAGGACCACAAGATGAACTACCCCACCTACGATCTAGAGATGGCTGCAGTGGTGTTCGCTCTGAAGATCTGGAGAAACTATCTGTATGGCGAACAGTTTGAAGTCTTCACAAATTATAGAAATTTAAAGTATATTTTTACATAGAAAGATTTGAACCTGAGACAAAGAAGATGGGTGAAGTATATCAAAGACTATGACTTTAGCATGTTATACCACTTAGGCAAAGTAAACGTGGTCACAGATGCGTAGAGCAGGCGCATCTATGTCATGGCTAGCCTAATCAATAAAGAATGGCACCTGATGGAGGGGCTAGTCGAGTGTAGATGTAATGCCCCCAGATCAAGTACTACGGAATCTAAGCTACTATACTAGGATTAATGCACTTATAAAAAGAAATTTAACTGCAATCTTTCCAGAACCCCTTGTGTGTTGCTAGTGGTTCCTGTCTCTGAACATTAGACTAAACTACACTCCAACTAAGCACCTGAAAACACAACAAGGTAAAAACACGCGTGAGTGACTTCTAAGTCACGTAGTACGCGCCACTCAAACAGTGGAAACAAAACTTGGAAAATCCACAATCTAGGTTTTTAAAATCCTTAAAGTTCTTCCTGAAAACTTTCCCATAAATTCTAATCTAGGTTCCCATTGGAACCAAAACTCTAAATGAAACTCTTATTAAAGTTCTAGAAATCTTTTTTTGGGAAAAACTCAGTAAATCATGCTCTTTTAAAATCTTTCTTTCTGTTCTGAAACTTATGTACTAATCTAATGCATTTACTGGAAAACATTTCTAGGACTAGACTCCAGCCTAAAAACAATATTTTGAATCCGATTAAAACACAATTATTGGCTGGACTAGCCCTAAAAGTCTGATCTCGTCTCAGCTAGAATCTAGCTAAAACACAGAAGCCAAAGCTCAACTTGATTCTAGCTTAAATTTAAATTTTGAATCTCAAATCTAAAAACTCTTTTCTTTTTTGGTGCCACTTTGATCAGGGGTGACCTAGCCAAAAATGGAGGGAGAGGCACCAACCTCAACCTCCTACACTACCACGGTGAAAGTCTCCATGCTGGGCATTCCACTATCTACCTAGGCCAATAGGTCACACTCTTGGGCTCCTTAGGTCCCTCGGAGCCAACAGGCTCACATTATTTTCTTGGTGCATGGGGATGCGTTTCCTAACACCCCTTTCTTTCTTGGTGTTGGAGCTCATGGGTTATCTTACCTGGCCCATTCAACACCTTTCTTTGAGCACCTAATCTCTCTAATCGGGGCCAACTCTAGAAATCTTATTCTTGAAAACATGCATCTTTTCTATGTAAAACTCTTTTTCTATTAAAGAAATCTTTCTGTAAAACTATTCTTTTCTTTTGAGATGTCTCTTATAATTCTCTATAAAGCTCTTTCTAAACAATATGCCAAAACATCGTAATTAGGCATAAATATCCATTCATAATCATCTTTATTAAAAATCTCTTTTACTTGGCTTTGGGGTATGGTTCGACAGATCGGACCAAAACGACATACTGAACTAGGTCCAAATGCCTAGATTGGTCGACCAAATTTCGGAACGATTGTCCGAATTTTCCTAGTTCGGTCGTCTGCGACATTTCGATCATTTGAAATCCCCTGGAACGGAAGATTGAAACATTTCGGTCTAACGAAATCAAGGTTTTAGTCGAATACTAACAAGAAATCGGCATGTTGAATCTAATTCAGCATACCGAATTACCCATTTTCAGTAAACTTCTCCCAAACCCTAAACACTTGTTCGCCAAAATTGGGACCTCCAACGGACCCATTTTTGATGAATCACAAATCCTACATAAAACATATATTCTAGCATGCGAAGTCTACTTTCATTTGGGATAAATTTCATCAAAAACCATGCTTATTGCTCAAGATATAAAATCAAAGGCAAGCATAGCACATCTCAAGCCACTATAGCAGTTACTCTAAAAATTCTTCTAAAATGTACATTAAATCGTGGAAAAATTCTATAAATCACATTCATCCATGATCTTACTCAAATGTACTCATATTTGAGCTTTTTACACTAAATCATAGCATGAATCAAGCATTTAAAGCTAGAACTAAAAGAGGAAGTAGAGGATGGAACGCGTACTCTAATAGTGAACTCTGGCGATCCCCCTTCCTTGGTGGCTTCCTCTTTTCTTCCCTTCCTGGTGAGTCCTCTAGGTATAAGGGTCTCCAGTGAGCCTTCTTCCACCAACGGAACCTGCATATAGCCTCTTTTTTATTCTCTTGCTCCCCCTTTCTCTTTCTCTCTCTAGTTCGCCTCCAATTCTCTTCTCTCCTTCTGGTCTGCCCCTTTCATTGCCCTCACCTCTTCCCCATTTAAGCCATCGCTCCCCCTTGTCGTCACCTATCGGCGATAGCAGTCGAAGATCTTGGTAGAATTCGAGATGCGACATGGCTCAAAGCTGCAGGGAACTGTGGCCAGTGATGGTTGCTGTGGAGAGTTGACCCCAGCCCTACTTGGCCCCACATAGGTCCCACACAGACACACAAGGTATACTCAGGTCCAAAATACTACACCCTGGGGAAAATACCAGAGATAACACCACTTAAAAGAGGGCTCAACACCTATATCTCATTATTAAGCTAATTATCTAGATTACAATAACTTAATTAAATTCATTCTAGATAATCTGGGCACAGATATTACAATAGACCACAGAGGCAGTCTCAGGGAGCTGTGAGGACTCTGTTGGAGAACTTAGCTTTCCAACCAAGGATGGTTGAAGCCATTGTAGTGGCTCAACAGCTAGATCCCTTTGTGAGGGATACCTGATAGAAGATCGAGACAGGAGAGACGCCTCATTTCTTAGTTGGTGTAGACAGTGGGTTGAGGTATGATTTACGATTGTACTTGCCTTAGATAGAAGAAATAAAGGAGAGCTTTCTTGACGAGACCCATCGGTCCAAATACACTATCTACCTAGGAAGCACTAAGATGTACAGAGATTTAAAGAGAAGTTTTTGGTGACCTGGGATGAGAAGAGAGATTGTTGAGCATGTGGTAAAGTACGTAACTTACTAGATGGTAAAGATAAAGCATTAGAAACCCGTAGGGACTCTGCAACCTCTAGATATTCCAATTTAGAAGTGGGAGTATGTGTCGATAGACTTCATGATGGGATTGCCCAAGACCAGAAGAAAGAATGATACAGTATGAGTGATCGTTGACCGGCTCACCAAAATAGCGCACTTTTTGCCCATGAGAGTGAGTCTTCCCTTACTGCAGTTAGCAAAATTGTACGTGACCAAAATAGTTTGACTACATGGGGTTCCAGTGTCGATAGTATCTGACAAAGATACTCGATTTACATCAAGATTCTGGGGAGCACTGCAGGAGGCCTTGGGGACGATGTTGAACTTTAGCACCACTTTTCACCCCCAAATAGATGGTCAAACTGAGGGGATGATCCAGACATTGGAAGACATGTTGCGGGCTTGTGCCTTAGATTTTGAAGGCAGTTGGGAAGATCACTTGCCGTTGATAGAGTTTACTTACAACAATAGCTACCATTCCAGCATTAGGATGGCTCCATATGAGGCATTATATGGAAGATTGTGCTAGACACCTACCTATTGGAGTAGGCGAGCGGCAGTTAGTGGGACCAGAGATTGTGCAACAGTATGAGGACAAAGTGGAACTAGTCTGAAAGAGATTGTTGCTACACAGAGCAGACAAAAAATCTATACAGATTGGAGGCAAAGGCCCAACTTGGAATTCGAGGTGGGAGACCTTGTTTTTCTGAAAGTGTCACCAACTAAAAGGGTTGCAAGGTTTGGGAGAAGAGGTAAGCTAAGCCCCCGTTACATTGAACCATACCAGATTATCAAAAGAGTTGGCGAGGTGGCGTATAAGTTGGACCTACCTCCAGAGTTGTCTTGTGTGCACAACATCTTTCATGTGTTGATACTAAGAAAGTATTTAGTAGACATGTCCCAGGTTATTCCAATGCAGCCAAAAGAGCTTCAGTAGGACTTGTCAGTGGCAGAGGATGTTGTACAGATATTAGATCAAAAAGAACAAGTCCTCAAAAATAAGATTATTCCCTTAGTGTTAGTGCAGTGGTGACACCATAGAGCAGAAGAGGCATCGTTGGAGCGTGAGACAGACATTCTAGTATGGTACGGCTACCTATTTTAGTGAGAAAGAATTTTGAGGAAAAAATTCCTTTCAAATGAGGAAAGAATGTAATATCTGTGCCCAGATTATCCAAAATAAGTGTAATTAATTTTTGTAATCTGGATAATTAGTTATTGATATAGTTTTGTGTTGGTCTCTCTCTCTGTTAACTAGTATTTATCTCTAGTAATTCTCCTACTGTGTGGTATTTGGATCGATGTGTGTGTCGTGTGTGCATGTGTGGGACCAGAGTGGGACTAGAGTGAGCTCTACACAGTGTCCACTGCAACTACTGTGTTCTCCTCCTGCTCGCAGCTTTGTGTCATATCGCATCGCCGATTCGCCAAGATTCTCGATCCCTATCAATGGCGAGCGGCGACAAGGAGGGCGGTAGCTTAAATGGGGAAGATGTGGAGGCACTGGGAACAACAGATCGAGAGAAGGAGAGAGAGAGAGAGCCAAAGAAGAAGAGAGGGAGGAAGAAGTGGGTGTTGCCGATGGAGGAGAGGATCGTCGGAGACCTGAGAAGTCGGAGAGACGTCGATGGGAGAGAGGAAGATCATTGGGAAAGAAGGGATCGTCGAAACTACTTGAGGGTACGGGTCCCTATTCCCTACTTTTCCTTTCAGTTCTAGCTTTGAATGCATGATTAATGTTGTGATTCGAGTTGAAAAGCCATGGGATGTGTTAATGAGTATGGAATCATGGTCGTATGTGATTTTGAGAATTTTCCATGATTTATCTAGAATTTTAGTAGATTTTTACAAGAGGTTGCTACAATGACTTGGGACGAGTCTTCGTAGTTTTTGGTTTTATATCTTGAGATACATGAGATGGTTTTTTATGAAACTTATCCCAAATAGAAATAGATTTAGCATACTAGTAGTATGGTTTTATGCAGGATTTGTGGTTGTAGACACCTCAATTTCGTAGTCACTTAGCGATTAACCTCTCGGATCATGCTCTGCTACAGTGGACTCGACCTGACCCGTTAAACGCAAAAATAAGCCAAAGCTTGCCCTAAAACCCGAACTAGTAGCCCAAACCCAAACCCATACACTGTAGTTCCAACTACAAACTCATTTTGGCCCACAAAGAGAAAACTAAAACACAAACCTAAGAATAGACTAAAACCAAAGTCAAACCTAAACCTAAAGCTAAACTAAAACCAAGTCCAAACATAAACCTAAACATAAAATAAACTAAAACCAAAATCAAACCTAAACCTAAAAAAATAATAAAATAAATCAAAAATAAAACCAAACCTAAAACAAATCTACAAAAAAATAAATAAAAATAAACCAAGACTAAAACAAATTTAAACCAAACGATAAAAATGAGCACAAACCCAATAGGCCCACACCATAAGGCCCAACCCAAATCCTATCCCATGACCACCACTTACTTAAACCCATCCCACGTAACCCTAATGCAAACTAATCCTTACCACCCATGCAAACTCTAGGATACATCCTACGCTTCCCATGCAAAGCCCTACCCTATATAAACTTACCCCACATGAGAGAACCCTACATTAGAGCATTTGAGGGAGAGAAGAGGCTAGGAGGTAGAGAAGAGTTTGGAGAGAAGAGAGATTCTTGTAAGAGAGAGAAAAGGTAGAAGAGAAAAGAAAAGAGAGAGAAAAACCCTAGAAAGAGAGAGAGAAACTGAGCCTCCAACCAAACCCTTAACCCATGTATCCAAGAGAGAGAGAGAGAGAGAGAAGGAGAGAAAAGAAACTGGACTTGCGACCCTACGACAACCCTACATGCGAGAGGAGGAAGACGACTTCCAATTGCCAGAACTGGAGGCGACCGATCTCGTTGCCACACTCATGGGCGATGAGATCAAGCGCTTGTCACACAGGCGACAAATGTTTTTCAGTACATTTTTCCTGCAGGCTTTGGTTTTTTTTTTTTACTGTTTGTGTTGATTTTTATTGTCTGCAGTAGTGATTTGAATAAATAAAATTGATAACATTCTTGTCCACTATTGTTTTGCCTTTTTAACGGTTTCTAATATTGTTTTCTATCCACTGATAGGGTGGAAACTACCTGTTTGGCAGCAAGGTTATAGTTCCTTAGGGTCTCCTATCTGGTTTGACCAACTGAGCAGAGTGAACCCGGGTCGGTGTAAGTCGCCTACCCATACTCTATCTCGGCTGTGATTATCAGGTTAGGGAACCTAATGTGTCCTAGGGACTTGTTTCAGACTTCACCTTTCTCCCTAAGTTTGTAACAAACCTTAGTAGAAACTTGATATCTTGCTGTTTGGTGTTTATCTATTGCTTTATAGTTTGCTAGGACCTATCCGTAAGGACAGAATCCTGGGTTGCAGCCCCCTCTTTAGATAGAAAAATCCGTAGCCTAGGCCCTCTTGGTGGACCCTAACGAAGGTTAAGGAGTAGTACCATTGAGTCTAAATCCTACTGAGTGCCCCCTAGAACCCTTGAAATTGACTTCACCCTTGTCATAGGAACCTACATGATTGAGCGAACACATATTAATCAAATCATTAAATAAATATCTGAATTTATTAAAATCAACGCTTTCCCTAAAACTTGATTGCTTAGTTAGGTTTGTTTGATGTTTGATCTATCCAAGACAGATTTGGACTGCTGGATTAGTCTAGGGCGTGTGCCACCAGATTGAGAGGCGACCCCCTTGTTGCCCAATAAAGTGGCGACAAGATTTGACGCCACATAGGGAGGCGACGTCAGGAGAGCGGTTCTGTTTTGACTTGTTTGCTGGATGATGTGCATTCTGAGTACATTGATATTTCACATAAACCTCTGCATAGCCTTGCATGTTGTCTATTTGAGCATTCCTTGTCATTGATTCACAAGTGCTCATGTTAATTTGATTTAATAAGATTCGATTGGTGTTTTCTTGTCTTTTCCGCATCAGTATAGCATTAAACATCGTGCCCACTCGAGCATACATCAAAGACATCCATGCATCGCATGTAGCATATCGCCCAAGGGCGTATAGTAATCGGCGCAATCGTTTACATCATGTCTTGAACTAGTTTTCATACATTGCATGTTGCATATCGCCCAAGGGCGTATAGTAAATGGCATTTGTGCTAACATAATGTCCCAAACATTGCATACATTGTTTTCCATCACGTTTCTTTTGGAATTTCTCGCATTCATCTTTAAGGCAAGGATGTTTACTGTGTTGAGTTCTTGTGGACCGTCAGTTTAGAACCCATACAGCGTGATTAAGCATTAGGTTTCATGGTTTTTACCTTCCATATTTCATTTGTTTGGCATGAAGCACGCATCTATCTTAGACATAAGCAAGCATACATTCGCATTTACCACACATATGAGCGGAAAAGCGTAGAAAGACCGATTCGTCGGGTGTATAGGGGTGCCTAACACTTTCCCTGTGCGTAATAGGAGTCCTTACCCCTTTCTTTGCTTGTAATGACTTATGTGTTATCCATCAGCATAGGAGTCATTTCTTTGTTTTTGATTGTTTGTTGCATCGCATTGCATTTTTTCAGTTTTCCTCATCTTTTCGTTAAATAGATTAGGTTGTGACTTCTCTTATCCATTTGTTTTGTTTTTGTGTGTCTTCTAATGTTTTCAAGTCGAACGTCCCTTTCCTTGGACTCATCGCTCCCCGATGTGGCCCTATCAGTTCCCCCTAGGCTGGCATGGTCATAGTGGTTCACCAAAAAGGGGCCTACCAAAGGTTCCAATTCTGATGAACGAGTGGCTTAGGGTTGGGGCTTGTTTTCAGAAAACGTGGATTTCAGCATGCTGAACTGGGTTTGATATGCCAAATTTCTATCAGCTTGGCCCCAGACCTTTGGTTCGGCTGACCGAAATAGCTCAGTTTACCAAATCAGGGGATTTTCGTAGATCGTTTAGTTTCGATTTGTCGAATCAGGACCTTGAGCCACTTTCAGATTTGAGTCTATTTCGGCTTCTCGAAGGAATTTGATCTACCGAATCAGGACCCTAGACTTGGTTTTATGAGTTTTTTCCTAGTTATGCAATAATACTTGATTTGTGTATTTTGACATGTTTGCTTAGTAAGAATTTCTTGAGATTTAAGTAAGATCATTAGAGAAGCTATCTCAAAATAGAAAAATTTTACAGAAAAGATTTCCATAACGGAAAAGATTTAGAACAAAGATATCAAAGAAAAATGTATGTTTTCAGAATAGGATTTTTGGAGTTGTAGCCTTAGTTAGAAACCAGATGCCTAAGGAATAGGCGTTGATTGGACTAGGTAAGAATACCCATGAGCTCAAACATCTAGAGAGGCATTAGGAGAGTGCATCTTCATGCAAATGAGGAAAAGAAAAGAGAAATGAATAGAAACGCCATTAGCTAGGACGATGGTATGCCCGCATAGAGACTTTCATCGTGGAAGTGCAGGAGGTTGAGGTTGGTACCTCTTCAACTGCTAGTGGCAAGGTTAGCTTTGATCAAGGTGGCACCAGAAAATAAAAGAATTTCAGATTTGAGATTTTAGTACAAATTTAAGCTAGAATCGAGTTGAGTTTTAGCTAGATTCTAGTTGAGATGAGAACAGAATTTTAGAACTAGTTCCAGCTACAAAATAATGTTTTATCTAGATTTGAGTTTTGAGATTAGGCTAATGTCTAGTCTAGAGTTGTTTTCAGAAAAGTATTTAAGCATGATATTTTAAAATGGAAAATCGAGAAAGTATTTGAGAAAAGCATGAAGATTTTTAGAAGCTTTCCCAAAAAAGAGATTTCCTAGAAAAGATGAGTTTTATCGAGAATTTTCAAAGAGTTTTAAAAGAGTTTTGTTTCGGTTTGAGAACCTAGAGCTTAGCTGTTAAAGGTTTTCTACTATGGTTTTTGGTGAACACGTATTGGATGACTTAGAAGTCACTCACACATGTATTTGGTGATGTTTTGTTTTCAGGTGCTCAATTGGAGTGTAGTCTAATTCAGTGTTCATAGATGGGAGCCACTAGCTGCACACATAGGTTCTAAGTAGATTTCAGTTTATTTTCTTTATTAATACATTTAATCCTAGTTTAGCAGCTTAGATCCTGTAGCGTTTGAGTTAGGGGCGTTATAGGCAGTGACGAGGTAGGGTTTGCACTACAGATTTTCCCCTTTTTGGTGTCCATTGGGTGGGGCTTGGGCATGTAAAGTCATGTTTATTGTTGGATGCAGGAGGTGGATCAGGGGAAGTCCTACGAGAGGATAATATATGACGTATGCGATTGCTACAGTTTTTGCTTGAATAGTGGAAAGTTAGGTTTTTTTTTGTGTTTATACATGAACGTTGTGTGTTGTAAGGTGTAGGAAGGTAGGGGGCCGCTTAATGTGGATTTCTCCTCCAATTTGAAGAAGAGGAAGTAGAGTAGTAATAGACGAAACATCGTCACCTCTCTCCTTCATAATCTCTATTATCATCCCCCATTCATCATTATCCATTTGGGTCTTGCAGCTTCTTCACAATTGACATGGAAGAAGAAGACTAGGTTCCCTATTTTTCTTCATCCTCTTCGCTATCTCTAGATTTAGGTCTTGTAGCTTCTCTAGTTTTGACTAAAAAATATTCTCTATTCATAAAGTTGTATCACTAAATTGAAAATAGTATCATTTTTAGTTTCGTAATATTAAATGTAAACAATATTACTAAGCGAAAATGGCATTGTTTGATCAAATACATGACTATATTGAAATATTATTACCAAATCAAAAACTCTACTCACGAAATAGTAACGCTACAAGTGAAACTAACCTGATTTTTATAAATACATTTAGTTTCGTAATACTAAATTTAAACAGTATTCACGAGATTGTCTGATCAAACACATGACCATAAATACACATAAATAAGATTTTTTTGGAAATATTTAAATAGTTTATTTATGGAAATGTATAAAGCTATAAATTACTAGTAACTAACTACCATGTAGACATGGAAATCGGGCCGGGGAAAAAATCACATGGACCGGGACGGGCCAGGCCCGCCAAGGCCCGTAGAGTAGGCCCAATTAGGCCCACGAATACTCCTTGGGCTGCGTCGACCCATGCATAGTAAAAAAAATTAAAAAAAACCCAAAACGGCCTGTTTATAAAAAAATTAAAAAAAAAAAACAAACAGGGCCGAGCCGGGCCCATTTTAAAAATTTAAAAAAAAATAAAAATAAAATAGGGCCGGGCTGCTCAGCCCGGCCCGTTAAAATAAAATAAAAGTTTGCAACGGTCCTTTGGACCGTTGCAAAATCCAGCCGTTGCAATGCAACGGCCATTTTTTGTATTTTTTTTAAAATTCAATACTTTTATCTTATAAATACCCCCTCAACCCATTCATTTTTCGTCACAACTCAATCTTCTCTTCTACAACTTTCTCAACTACAAATTTCTCCTAATTTTCAAAAGAGGATTTTCAAGTGAAGATTTCGTTGTTTGGCTTTGATTCTGCCCGGTCTTCTGCACTCCAGACTCCAGTCTCTACGCAACACTAGCTGAGCCAGCAACATCAAAATTTCTTTACTTCTAATCCCTCCAAATTCTTTACTTCTAATCCCTCCTTTTTTGGATTTTGGTTTTTGTGGG
>JAMKQA010070414.1:0-11125 GCA_024699735.1 Posidonia australis | reverse complement strand
TTTTCTTGTGTTTGTTTTGATTTTCCTCGTCTTTCCATTAAAAGACTAGGTGGCGACTCCTTTCCTTATCCTTTTGTCTTCCCTTTGGTGTTTCCGAGTCTTGTCTCTTCCTCCGGATTCACCATTTTTGCTGTGACTGTATCGGATCTCCCTGTGTGCTTCCGCACACCGGAGTAGGTTTAGTGAACCGCACCTAGGGGTTCCACTGGCATGGTCACACATGCTAATATGAAATCATGTAAATATGCTAAAGATTGTCTCAGAACTCATCCTAGATGCCAAAACCCTAAACACACATGGGATCACCTCTCTTCCATGAAGCTATAAAGGAATGGGTGACAATCCCATGGAACCATGAATAGGTCTTGTGCTCAAAGGCAAGAAACCTCTCACAGACCACACTCTTATCTCAATAAGCAATGGTTAATGCACAAAACCAAAACTAAAGCATGCAAGGAGAACAACATGGAGAAGAAGGCAAACTACACAGAGCATAAAGGCTTGCATAGGCATACAAAGGAATCATGAATCCATCAAATCCGACCTCTTACATTAACATAACTCAAATAAAGTCCAATAAGACCCACCAACTTTTGCATATCCAAGCATGTGATTCATCAAGATGAACATTGGAATAAAGAGTGATACGTATAGCTATATAAAAAACATGTTCTTGGGGAGTGTCATGCTCTATAAATATGGTCCAGCAAACATGAAATTCAACATAAAATCCATCATTATAAATTCCCTCGAAAGAGTCAATAACCATGGAAAAGCCCCATACCCCATGACCATAGTCTAGCTACATGGAAAGGATAGAATGCTTACCTAATTGTTGTGCTCTTGTGCTTCCCCATGAGTGGCTTGAGATGGTCTCTAGTGGCTGAAAAACAGAGGTCTCTTTCCTCCCAAGTTGCCTCCAAGTGATGCAAAATGAGGGGTTTTGTGGAGGATATGGGTGAATGGGTTCTTTCCTATGCTAAGTGGGTGATTTCTTGCTCAAAGATGGAAGTTTTGGCTATAAGCAGAGGCTAGATTGTGGGTCTTTCTATGCTTGGTGCAAGGACTCTTCCTCTCTCTCTTTTTCCAACCTCTTCACCAATGGCTACCCAAGGTATTATATGGTGAATGATCTTAGGAGTTTTGGAAGCTCTAAGGCCTTGGGAAACAAAGGGACTCCACCCAAGACCAAATGAATCACCCTCATACTGATTATAGTGGAGAGTAATAGTACACTATGGGTATAATGGCCAGGGCATCGTTAAGTAAATGAACAGTCAATGACTTGGAAATCGTGGTGGTGCGCCTGTTAGGTGCGCTAGTGAGGTGCGCCAAATTAATGCTCCAACTTGGCGCGCTAGCTTGGTGCTCTAGCTTCGTGTGCTATCTAAATGTGTTGGAAAGGTGTGCTATTCATGTATGCCGGTTAAATATATTAAATTGATGTGCTAGTTTAATGCACAAGAGTTTGTGCTGGGTTAATAGGATGTAGGATTTACACTCGGATTCTAACATATGGCTCTAGGTTGGTTTGATGCACTTGGAAGATTCTGGATTTTTGGAAAGCAAGATCTGAATTCATTGCCATTGGATCCATCAACGAGCTGCCTCAAAATCAAGGTGTCTACAGCTGGTACTGTCTTGCTAGACTTAATACTTTCTTCAGTGCCTCAAAGTGACCTTCCCGTGTTTTTGGTTTGACCAGAATGTCAATGATGTATACTTCCATGCAATTATGTATCATGTCATGGAATATAGCCATCGTCGCCCTTTGATATGTGGCGCTGGCTTTCTTAAATCCAAATTGCATGACGACATAACAGTATGTTCCCCATGGCAAGATGAACAACGGTTTTTGTTGATCCTCTTCTGCCAGTTTGATCTGATCGTAGCCAGAGAAGCCATCCATAAATGACAACATCTCATACCCCATGGTGTTGTCCACTAGCAGGTCGATGTGTGGCAAAGGGAAATCATCTTTAAGGTAGGCATCATTAAGATTACAGTAGTCGATGTAGATTCTGACCCTCCCATCCTTCTTGGCCACTGGTATGATATTGGAGACTCATTTGGGGTACACAACCACCTTGATGAATTTGGCCTTATGAAGCTTGTCGATCTCCTCTTTAACTTTTAGTGCTAGTTCGGGTCCCAATCGCCTTAGCTTCTGTTTGATGGGCTTCGCATCGGGATTTAGTGGGAGCTAGTGCTCCACCAAAGTTGACTGCAGGTCGGGCATGTCCTCGCATTTGAATGCCAGGACATCCACAAATTCTTTGAGAATCTTTGCCATTTCGACGCGCTCCTCTCGATTTAGGTTAGCACTTATGAGCATCGGCTTGGGTTCTTCCATGGTTCTCAAATTTATTTCCATAGTTTCTTCTTCGACTACCTTGGTCTACTCGTCATATTTATCCATCAAGTGCTAGAGTAGGTCCAAATCGGCTTCTTCGTCTTCTTCCTCATTATTGTAGTTCGAAAACTCATAAGCTTGGATATCTGCACATCTCCCAAACTCATCAAATTCATCTATTAGGAAAACCATATTAGTGGTAGCCAGCTCCTGAGGCATGGCCTCCATTTAATGGCATACATGAATTGTTTTTGAAATGGTAGTCGTGGATGACCGCGAATTGCTACTACTAACATGGTGACCTTGTTTTCCCTTATTTGAAAAGAAACTAAATTATTTCTAGGAAAAGAAAAAATGCAGAATTAAAAAGTCTCTTATTTACATGATCTAAAGGGATGCTCCTAGAGTTACCTCCATCAGTAGAGGTTTGGGCCTTTCTATGGGGACTCGTCATTTCTGACGTTCCCATCATCTTTGAAAGGCTCATGATTCGCTCCCTGATTGGGTCACTTTTGGGCCTGTGCGAGGGTGAATCGACGGAGATGCTTACACTAATGTGGCGAACTTTGTCAATCAACCGCTAGGACCTTCTCAAACTCCGCTTGATGAGTTGGCCCAATGTAAGTGGTGGTTCCAAAGCTGTAGGTGAAGGGAGCTCAGATTCGTCGGCAGTAGAGGAGGCATGCGATGGCTTGTCCAAAGGTGAGGGAGCCAGTGCACTAGATGAGGATGCCGATGAGCTTGGTTGCTGAAGGGGAGCTAGTTGTTTCGACTACTATCAGGGAGCTAGTGAGCTTGGTTGTTGTGGGGGAGCCGATGGCTCTAGCTACTGTGGGAGAGATATTGGCTCAAAGTATGGGGGAGCTAGTGGCTTTGTCTGCTGTGAGGGAGTTAGTGAGCTTGATTTCTATGGGGGAGCCAGTGGCTTTGTTCGCTATGGTGGAGTCGATGGCTCAATATATGGGGGAGTTGGTGGCTCAGGATATGTGGGAGTCGGTGGCTCAAAGTATGGGGGAGCCAATCGCTCAAAATATGGGGGAGCTAGTGGCTCAGTCTGTTGTAAATTGAGAGTTTCAAAGAGTCGAGGGATGCTCTTGCCGTCTTCAATGTCCTTTGCATGCTCTGATACAATCATTTACTCCTATGAGAGAGTGTTTGGGTTGAAAATGCCCCTACTGGTGAAATGATTCTTTAGGTCCCACCTTAGGGGTTGGTCATCTGGGAATTGATTGAAGCCTAGTCCCACTTTGCCTTCTCCATCATATGCTTGTACTGGCTCCTTTATTCCCTTTTCTTCTAGTTTGAGCCCTTGGCCCTCCTTATAGGCAATTTTCTTCATGATTTCCCAACCTACATTTAAGAGAAGCTTCTTGTTTTGGGAGAGGACTTTATTCTGTATGTTAATTTGGACTTAGCCCATCATTCTTTAAGTTCGACCATGGAGACTATATTTTTCCCTTTTTTGCTATGGTTGGCTTTTCTCACATGCTAACTTTGTGTGGTAGATAGATCACATTTGCTTCGACCTCTCTGGCTGGCACATCCCCCTTTATTTTTATAATCTTCTCATTGTGGGGGAACTTCAGGCATTGATGGCAAGGAGACGAAACTGCCATTAGGCTTTCAAGCCATTGCCTTCCCAAGATGATTTGATAAGGAACATTCATGTCTATGACGATTAGTTGGGTTGGGACTTGGGCTAGCCCAATCCTGATTTTTGTGGTCCATTTGCCATGGGCTTTTCTTTTGCTGTCATCATATCCGACAATCGTCATATCTACGGGGGTTAATGTGGCCTCATTCACACCCAATGTTCTAATAGTAGATAGGGAACAAATATTCATGGATGCCCCAATGTCTTTTAATACTCTAGATACTAAATGACTATTTACAGAAATTGTTACATTCAAAGGAGACATCCTCCTTTCCGAAGGTGCAAGCTCATTGTCTGAGAAGGTGATGAGTGGCTTGGTAAATGCTGCCATGGCAATGACCTAAAGTTCCTCTATTGGCATATCCGATGCTACATGTTCTTTTTCAAGCACTTCTTGTAAAGCTTTTCTATGGAGGCTTGAGCTATTGACGAGGTCGAAGATAGAGATCTGGGCCTACGTCTTCTTGAGTTGCTCCAAGATATCATACTCTACCGGTTCTATTCTTTCTTGTGGCCTGCTTGTCTCTTCTTGTTCTGCTAGTGGCAAAACTTGATTTGACATTCTTCCTCCCATGGTGATGGGTACTGTCACGAGTTCCGTCATGTCTTGTTTTTAGACTAAGTCATGTGGCATGCAAAGACAGGCTTTTGAGACCATGACTGGGGCTCAAATAATTAGAGGCCTTTCTTGTTTAGACCATGATGGGAGCTTAGATTCTCTAAAGACGATATTCTTCTACAAACTACTCCACAGCTTCTTAGACAAAAGCTAGTGGGCTTTCTATGTCCAGTCCCTGCTGAAGTTCATCTATGGCGATAAAATTGAACTAGTCAAGGACTTCAAGATCTTCAATTGTCAATTCTTCATCCTCAACAGAAGCTTTCTCCTTGTCTTCGGCCTCTTCATCCTCTACTTCATTATCGCAACTGTCGTCGGATATCGCTTCCCATTCCTCCTTATGCTGTTAGGGATCTTCATTTGCTGTGGAGAGGTTGTGGGTTGCAGAGGGCTCAGCATCCCTAAAAGCCACGACTTTGTGATTAGGGAGGGGGTCATTGTGGACTTGCTATTGTTGCCCCTCCCATTGCCTCTGCCTGGCCCTGTCTACTAAGATGTCCCATTCAAATATATTGACATCCACCATGTCGTCAACCATGTCTCTAAAGGTCCAACAATCATTGATGTTGTGACCGCACCTTCTATGGAAGGGATAAAAATTTACTCTAGTCACAATTTGGAGCATCTGGTTTGACTTGTAGAAGGTTGATAGCCTTTGCTTTCATTAATTCCATAAACATATTTGCCAAAGAAACGGGTAGTGGCGAGTAGTGAACCCGTCTTCATCCTCTCTCGGGCATTGACTATGGTAGTGACACATTGTGGTAATTGCCCCTACCTCCGCTGTTGGCATTTCTTGCAGGGTTGTTGTTGGGACTGCCCTTGTTCCACTACTATTGGGGTGGACCCCATTGTGGTCTGGGTTGATTCCACCATTGTTGTTGGGGTTCGCCCCATAGTTGCTGTTGAAGAGGATTCCATTGTTGTTGAGGAGAGGTCCACTGTCGCTGAGGAGAGTTCCAGGGTTGCTGAGGGGGATTCCATGACAGCTGCTGAGGAGGATTCCATAATGGCTGTTGTCACCATGTGTGACCATGCCGGTGGAACCCATGTCGCGGTTGTCCACCTACTCCAGTGTGCAAAAACACACGAGGAGATCCGATACGATCACGGCAAAAATGGTGAATCCAGAAGAAAAAGAGAAGACCCGGAAACACCAAGGGAAGACAAAAGGATAAGGAAAGGAGTCACCACCTAGTCTTTTAATGGAAAGACGAGGAAAACCAAAAAAACATCAGAAAAGGCAGAAAGCAAACAAGATGCAAAGATGCATGTGTGATCCGTGCCTAATGGATAATGCAAGATGAATGTGAGCCAGAGAAAGGGTAAGTATTCTGGTTACGCATGGGGAAGGGGTTAGGCACCCCCATATGCCCGAGAAAACTCGGTCTTTCTCGGTTTCCTACTGTTAATGGTCTGCTAAATGTATGCTTACTTATAAGATATGCTCATGCATGAGGATGACTGAAAACATGCCAAATCAAAGTAAAGAAATGAAATCAAAAGAAAAAGTCAATCTGAGGATCAAATGTAGGCATTATTAATGCCGCTTTACTGTATGCCCTTATGCGATGAGGAAAATCGTGAAAATCATGAAATTCTTGGAAAGCATCTCGCAAAACAGCGAAAATTGAGGATAAATCCGAGAAAATCAGAAAGGGGAAAATAATCCTCATTCCGGGACCATATCGGCTTTGTAAGCCTTTTACTGTACGCCCTTGGGCGATGGAAAATAAAAACAAGTGAAAACCACGAAAAACCGAGGAAAATCCGGAAAATGAGGAGAAAACCAAGCCGGAAACAAGTTGGGAAAGACGTGCGCAAAACCGGGAAGAAAAGACAAAAATTCATGCAAAAAGATGTGAAAGGCCATGCAAAATGCAAGTGTGAGTGCAAATATGAAAAATGCAAGGGGTTTTGTGCAAAAAGCCCAAATTCAGAAGCCCAAATCATCAAAAATACATAGGAAAACACATTCTATGCAAGTACGAAGAATTTGGGGTCAAATGTGCCTCCCTAGGCAAAATGAAGTTCTCTAGGGGTCAGAATGCAATTTCCCTACTAATGCATGCAATGCAAATCAATTCTACATAAAATCCGGGTAAAAATGCAAGAAAATGTCTCAAAAATGATTCAGGAAGTTTCAGGGGCAAAATGGTCATTTTACCCCTGAAAACAGGCAATCAGAGCAATTCTACAAAGCATAGGGGGTAAACTGCAAAAAAACCAGTAAACAAAGCATTCCAGGAAGTTTTGAAGAAATTCAAGGGCAAAAATGTAATTTTCACTGAAAGTAAAACATTCCAGAAGAAATCTAGTGAAATTAGAGGGCTAAAATGCAATTAAACCATGAAAACAAGCTTCTGGAATGTTTTAAAACAAAGTCAGGGAGTTTTATGCAATTTTCACAGTAAAATAAGCCTTCTGGAAATTTTTCTGTAAAACACAGGGGGCTAAATGCAATTTCTCCAATAAAAACATGCTTCTAGAAAAGTTTCAGAGAAGTATGAGGGCTAAAATGCAATTTAACCAACAAAAACAACTACCTAGAGAGTTTTTGAAATATGTAGGGGCTTAAATGCAAATAAACCAGTAAAATTGAGCATTCTGAAACATGTTTGAAAGTACAACGGCTTATATGCAACTTTTACTATAAAAATGAATTGTTAGAGACATTTTCAAGATGATCAGGGACTCATATGCACTTTTCACAATAAAATGAACTATTAGAAACATTGTATGAAAATCTTGGGTTTTTTATGCAATTTGCACAATAAAATGAACTGTCAGACACATTTCAAGGAAATTTTGGGCTATCAATGCAATTTGCCTGAAGCAAAATACATTTTATAAACTCTAGAGGGCTTTTATTAAAGCTTTAAACTCAGAAAACATTACTTTAAATGTTTAGGGTAAAACATGTAATATTTTGAGTTAAAACTTTATTCGAAACATTTTAGAAAAATGATGGAAGGACATATATGTAATAAAAGGACAAAAAAGTAATTCCATAAGGACCTATTTGCAAGAAAAGCATAGACTCCAGATTTTATTTAAATAAAATGTTTTAAATTGTTTTTTTAAAATGAAAAAGAAACAACAGTCGCCGGAACGGAGCTCGCCGACGACGACCGCCGGAGGGAGGAAAACAAGGCCTTCCCGTGGTCTGATCTTAGATCGGACTTCACGGGAGGCAAGAAGAAGGCAAGAGGGAAGGATCCAACGGAGTGGATCGAGCAGCCAATGGTGGGAACGGGCCTCCCACCTACCTCACCGTTGAGGTGCTCCAGCGACGGCGTCAGAGAAGAAGGAGGGCTAGAGGTGCTGCGGCGCGGCGATCTGACAATCGTGGAAGGTGCGAGGAGCTCTGGGAAGCGTGTTCCTCCATCGAGAGCCATCTCGGAGGTCGATCATGCACTATATGAGCTCTCCTGTCGCCGTCGTGCACTTCCCTGGCAAGCGAAGTTGCTGCAGCGATCGGTGGCTTGTGGCGCGCTTCGAAGGGGTCAGGCGTGCTCGAGGGAGGTTGCGGAGTGTTGTTGGACGATCGAAGCGACGCGGAGCTACGGGAGGCGTGCGTTCAGAGGATGCTTCGGTCTTCTTCTCCGGCGCCGGCAGGTGCAGCAGCTCTAGCGATCTTCGCGTGGAGGTCTTCACGGCGACAGAAGCGGCTTGCGAGGGATCGAGAAAGCTGGAGGAAGACCATGGGAGGAAGGATGGATGTTCTGAAACCAGGACCGTGTCCTGAACCAGCCCCCCCCCCCCCCACCTAGGTCGTCGGAAAACGACTCCAGTGAGGCCTGGGGGGGTGATTTCAACCTCTGGAGGCTACTGGACTCGTTGGAATCGACTCGGGAAGACTCAGGAGATCCTAGGAAACTAAAATTGAAGACCAGAGAGGATCGAGGAAGGCGCACTTGGCCTGGCAGAGGTTTTCTCCTCTTACAGCTCGTCGGGGGTCGCTGGAGTTGCTTCTTCCTCTCCACTGCGAGCTCCTCTATCTCTGGAATTCTCTCGCTCTCAACTCTTTTTCTCTCGTGCGGTCCAGGCTTTTTTTTCTTCCAGTTCACTGCCTCTACCACCCTTTATATAGGTGAACCCAACAAAATGCTACAAAAACCCATAAAAGAATCTGACCAACTACAACAAAAGGCAACATTCCATAACAAATCAGCACCAAGGCTGTCCCCCACGCACCTCCATCTGCTCCCTTGCTCGCCGACAAAGATGGACGGCGATCCTCGCTTCTCCGGCGAGCCATCCAACGGTTCTGGTTGCCTAGGTTCATGTTGCACTAGGCTGGATCCGTGGCTTAGAGGCTGATCAGGCTAATTTCGTGAGGTTTGGTGGAGAATGGGTTCAATCAGTGGGTGTATTCTACCTTGGGAGAAGATGAAGATTTAAATTTATGGTGTTGGCGAGAAATCAGTGAAAAAACTTTGAAAATAAAGAGGAGAAGATGGGGTGTTGATTTTGGAGAGAAGAAGAAGTGGGCTGAGCTATTATGGGCTTTGGGGCCAAGGTGGACTCAATTGGGCTCAATGGGCTTAAGTGGGCTTCATGGGCCTCCATGGGCCTATGTGGGCCTTGTGGGCTTGCATGGGCCCAAATGGACCAAATGGGCCCAAACAAGTTGAATGAGCTAAATGGGCTTCCATGAAGTCAAATAGGCCTAAAATGGGCTCAACTAGGGTTTAATGGGCCTAAGTGGGCCTTCATGGGCCCAATTAGGTCTCCATGAATTAAATGGCCTTGGTTAAGTCAGAGCTTAGCCACCACATCCCCATTCTACAAAATCAAGAAAATTGGGGTGTCTACACCATGCCCACCCAGGGATTGGCACGGAGGGCACTAAGGGAGGAGGCTACAACCATGCCAGAAGGCAAAGGTGCATGATAAGACAAAATCGGAGTCGCCACCTGGTCTTTTGATGAGAAAGATGAGGAAAACTAGATGCAAAAGTATGCCAGAAAAACCAAGTGAGATTCAAAATTATGGTTCCATGCCATGGCGTGGGACCCAATGGTCCTTGCGAGCTAGAGAAAGGATAAGGACTCCTATTACACATGAGGAAGGTGTTAGACACCCCCACTCGCCCGACGAGTCGGTCTTTCTAGGCTTCCAGCTTGCTTTGTGTGGCTATGTGGACTCGATTGCCAATTAGTGTTTGCATAGGGGTAATGATGCTTATGCAATGCAATTTTGAAGAAACGTGCGCGGAAGCAGAACCAAGATGCAAAGAGAAACCAAAACATTCTCCTAGGATGTTCGGAAGTGTTGCCTATGTCTTGAACCAGATCTGGTCCACAAGGAATAGTAAGTAGTAATCGTCATTGCTCTAATGTGCGCGATCGGGAAATCAATAACATCGAAAAATATGCATGATGTTGAATGATGGATTAAGCTAGGGCCATAAGAGCAAAATGACTAGATACTGTGATAAGGCTGGCTTATACAGTTTCCTAAGTGCAAAATATCCACTAGATGTGATAAAGTGGATAAACGCGAGGGTTAGGCTGCAAAATGGCCTATCATTCATAAGGAAAACAAATACAAGGGTTGAAGAGCAAAAATACAATAATACGTGGAAATCTGAGACCTCAAATGCAAAATGGGCAACCCATGCATAACAAATGAAAACTATAGGGTCCAGGATGCAAAAGCACAAGAAAACTCACAAGACACAAAACCAAGGCTCACATGCTACAACATCATAAAGTGAGGGACTGAAATGCAATAAAAATAAGGACCTAAGTGTAAGGAAACAGTGGACTCAAGGACCTAGATGTAACGAAATAGTGACATCAAGGACTCAGATGCAAGGAAACTCTAAGGACCTATATGCAACGAAAACCTAGGGAGTTATAGGTGACAAATCCAAGGGCCTACAAGATGTTTGCTCACTGCAACAGGCTAGTGTGCCTGTCTTCTGTGCTAGAGTCATGCACCTGATTTGTGTGCCTGTGTGGTGTGCCACATTGATGCATTAGGGACCTAAATTTGATGAAAACAAACTTGAGGACCTAGATGTAACGAAACCTAAGGACCTAAATGCAAAAAATATGAAAAGTCGAAGACTTCTCTCTAAACAAGAGCATTCAAAGATCACTGGCAGATCACCAGCGAGCTTTAGCAACGGACCAGTGGTGGTGCAGCGGCGAGGGACGACGGGCGACGGTCAGGAAAGCTTAAAGGCGGCATGGCTAGCGTTCTTGAGGTGTCAAGTGAGGCTAGAGAGGAATGGAGTGCTCCTCCCACCTCGTGCTCCATCGAGAGGCTATCAACATCGTAGAAGAAGACGACGAAGGTCGCGGGCAACGGTTCTGCTGCTGGGATGGCATGGCAGTGAGCTGAGAAGCATCGGGGTATTACAATGGACACTTCGGAAGGGCCAATGGAGGTCAGGGACGCCCAAATGGCCCTGCCCACACCCCGTGTCAGCGACGGACGTGGTAGAGGTGGGGGCATCATTTTGGAGGCTATGACGATGGTTTGGCGA
>JAMKQA010070413.1:0-14429 GCA_024699735.1 Posidonia australis | reverse complement strand
GGTTAGTGTGAGAGTGAGTGAGAGGGTTGAAGGATAGTGAGGAAGGTGGTTGTGAGCTACCCAGCATGCCCCTATGTCATGGAGGAGTGAGCTCTGGTCAACGTCCCGACAACAAGCCGAGATCAAGGTGATTCCCAAGCAAGCCTAGATTGAGAGGAGGGTGTCATAAGGCATGGAGGTGGTCACCAGTGGCCGAAATTGCCCATTGACATCGGTGACACATACAAACCCTTGTAGATTTTTGCCCTTCTTTCTCAATTTGAATCCTAGGGGCATGTTAGTGTGGGAATGTATGGTGAAGGTTTTTGAATGATTTCAAGGCATTTATGGAGGTTTTAATAGTGTTTTAATGGCATGTTAGTAAAGGTTTTCTATGTTTTTGATGGTGTTTCTTTGTACAGTATTTTGTAATGTTTTAGAGATGGTCCAGGGTCTATGGCTTTCATTGTGGGTTCTCTATGTAGTATTTTGCATGGTTTTATATAATGCTTTTCGAAATGGTTTTCAAAAGAGTTTCGGAAAAAAGAAATGCATTAGTTTGCAAAAGGTTTTGAAAAGTATTTTCTGTTGGTTTTCTGGCTGTGGAGACCAAGAGGTTCTAGGATTGAGCTAGCGGATCCAGAAGGTACGATACCATTGGAGAATTTGAGCTCAAGTCCAAGGCTGAGGTCTAGTAACCAAGAGGTTGAGGAAATCACGTTAGCGAACTTAGGGGGTATCATACCTCTGTTTAACTGAATGTGATGATCGAGAATGAGGTTTCGGAGCCAAAAGGCTTGAGGGTCGTGTTGCTGGGACCAAGGAGTGTGTGTGACTTCTGGATGGTAGAACATGATTGACTAGGCTAAGGCTCATGGGTTGAGGTGCCGATTGGACTAGGCTACATCGTGGTAGTGGAATCAAAGAGTATGTGACTTCTATGTAGTTGGACATGATAAACCTTGATGTCCAGGTACCAAGATTGGTAGGAACCACGTTGCCAAAGACCGTACTGATGAAGTAAGGGTGTTGATACCTCTGAGAGGTCGGGGACACATCTAAGGTCATGGTTGCTGAGTTACCGTGCCTGTGCTGGCTAGGTCTGGGGTACGATTCTCTAGGTGCTCGAGCACCAAGGGGCATTAGAGGACACACCTTGTGTGTGTGATATGTGTGATATATTAGGGCTATGGCTGAGGCAGTTGGACATCTACATGGAGTGGTTCACCATGGCAATGCAGTTGAGACAAGCAGGAGTCTTTAGCAACTACTTGTGGCTAGTGTCGGTTGCTAGGTGTTGGCAGTATGACACGTTGTTGAGGGTCCTTTTGAGAAGTTAGACGTGGGATGGATGGTTGGGATTGTTCGTGGTAGTGCAATTGAGAGAAGCAAGAGTCTTCAACAACTACTTGTGGCCAGTTCTTGTTTGTGGTTTGCTTTTGGTTGCACTTGTGATTGGCGTTGTGATTTTGAAATATGGATTTATATTAGTTTTTTAAATATGATTTTCAATATGAATTTGAGTAAAGGCTTAATGTTTGGTGTGGTACTTTAGTGTGTTTTTGGACTTGGTTTGGCAAGAGTAGCCATTTCAAGTGTATATAAAGATTTTGAAAAACATGCAGATGGTATTGGAAAGAAAGAAAAGAAAATGATTTCAAAGGCATAGTTTTAAAGAATGTGTTGATTGCTGGGAAATGGTGAGTTGCCCTTTGTGGAGATTCAACATCCTAGAGCGATGCTAGAGTTATGTGTGTGTGTTTAGGTAGGGTGTATGCTAGGTGACCTTTCAGTGGTCACCCATGTGTGTTTGTTTTGATGTTTTTCGCAGGTGCAAGACAGGAGTAGAAGTTTATTAGTGCACATACAGATGGAGTCCCTCAACTATACATCAAGGGTTCTCGGTAAGTAAGTAGCTTAGTTTTGTTTCAATTAATAGTGCTTTATCTATGTCGCTTATAATTGGGTTTAGTTTCATCTCTAGTGTAAGTGAAAAAAGAAGAATCTAGGTTTGGGGTAACGACATGGGGGTCATTACAGACACTATTAATCCTACATCTAACATTAAACGCATGCCATATAACATTCAACACACCTAGAATTCCAAAGGAATATTTGGCCTAAAAGCCGCTTAAAATTCTAGGTCGTTACATTAACGGAATGAAACGTATGGTTTGCAAGCTAAAGAAATCTACTTATAGACTCAAGCAAGTTTTAGACAATAGTACTTTAAATTTAACGATGTTATTATTTCCATTGAGTTTATGGAAAACATTATTGATCAATGTATATACTTAAAGGAAAGTGGAAGCGAATGGATATTACTTGTCTTGTATATGAATGATATTCTACTTGTAAGTACAAATCTTAATTTATTAAGGGAGAATAAAGATTTTTTATCTAATAACTTTAGTATAAAGAATATGGGTGAAGCACATTATGTTATTGGGATATAAATTCACTGTAACAGGTCTTTAGATATGCTTGAGTTGTCTTAGAAGGTTTACATATCATGTGTATTAAAGAGATTTCCAATAGAAATTTGTACTCCTTGTAGGCACTGATTAGAAACGGTGATAAACTAATAAAATTGCAAGGACTATAGTTGGATTCAGAAAGACTTGCAATGAAGGATAAATCATATACTATAGTAGTTGGGTGTCTCAAGTATGTACAAACATGTACTCGACCAGTTCTACTTTTGTCACTGGGTATATAGAAAGATATCAAAGTGATCCAAGGCTTTCATATTGGCAAGCTACAAAGAAGGTTTTGAGATACCTATAAGAAACTAAAGATTTCATGCTCACATACAAACAATCAGATCATGGGATTCTTTGACTCAAATTTTGCTGGGTGTGTTGATATTAGAAAATCCACTATAGTATATTGTAGACACCCCATATGCTTGTAGCTGGACCCTAAACCTAAACTCTAAAACCCTAAACCTAGCCTAAACCTTAGTTTAAAACCCTAGACTTGGCAAACCCTAGTCTAAAACCCTAGACTTAGCAAATCCTAGTCCAAAACCCTAAACCTAACCTAAATCCTAATCGAAAACCTAGACTTAGCAAACCCTAGTCCAAAACCCTAAACCTAGCCTAAACCCTAATCAAAACCCTAACAACCTATAACATCCTCTAACAACCCTAACCACTTCCCACTCCAACATAACAAACTCTAACCACCTATAAGAACTTCTAACAACTTATTACAAACCTCTAACTACTTCCCACTCCACCATAACAACTTAACCACCTATAACAACTTCTAACAACCTAACCACCTATAACAACTTCTAACAACCTATAACAACCCTAACCACTTCCCACTCCACCATAACAATCTTAACCACTTCCCACTTCACCAAAACCACCCATAACAACCTATAACAAACTACCTAGCGATTGCAAGCCTATAAATATCCCTCCTAATTTGCAAGAGAAAAAAGGGGAAAAAAGGAGAGAAAAAACTTGAAAAATTTGAGAGGAGAGCAACCGAGGAGAATTGTTCCAACCAGAGCAACTAGAGGAAGCTCAAAGAGGAGAAACATCAGAGTTCAGGCTGACTCTTGCCACATTTCCGATGAGCTCTCGCGACCACCTTCACTACCAGCTCAGGTAAGCCCCGATCTCATCTCAATTTCCTTCATTTTCAGTTCCTTAGGACCTCCTTAATCTTCCTGAGTTGATTCTAGTAAGGCTAGGTAGCTTCCTTGGCCGGAATTAGAGTTTTTTTTGGGTTGCCGAACTCGATTCTTCAGCAGAGGAGGTGGGGGCACGAATCCAGTGAGTGATTCGTGCTCTAGTGAGTGTAGTTAGGTTGGTCTTGGTCCCTTCTTGCTCCTCCTCCACACTGGAAGCTTTTTCCTCACTCTGGACGTCATTGAAGAAGAGCCGTCGGACACATCTTCGCCGTCGTCGGAGAAGACGACCCTTGGAAGGGGTCAACCGGACGCCTCCAGCCTCACAGCACCTCCCCGACCATTGGGACACATTCCCTTACTCTACCCTAGCATTCTGGAGCCCACAAAACACCGCTTTGGAGCCCGATCATGTCCCGTAGCCACCGTCATCGGAATCATCGCAGGGCATGATCAGAAGGGAAGCTCACGCAGCGTTTCTTGCCTCTGAGTGGTGGGATTTCTTCCTCTCCGCGCCCTCAACCCTCCTAAAGCCTTGGTCTGCAATTACAGCACCTCCGATGGCCTCTTCTTCCCTGTCACCATCACTGGAGTCGTGACGACGGTGAGTGAGGTGGGGAGGAGACCTGGACCGTTCAACGCCTGATCCAAGCCATTAGATCTCCCCCTCTTTCTTCCCTCTTACTCACAATGTGCTTGGATTCCAGATCAGGCATTAGGGAAGCCGTTAATGGCATCCCCAATGGCCGTCGATGGCGAGGTTCCGTCGTCGGCGGTCGTCGTTCCTTTATTTTAAAAAATAAAAGCTTCTTTTGAAAAAACTCTATTTCTTTTCTTTTCTTATAACCAGGTCCTTTTATTTTGCATTTAAGCCTTTGCATTAGTTTTTTAATCATTTTAATAGTGTTTTGTTTTGTAAAATTGCAGTGTGATCCTTATGTTTTCCTTTTAATATTTTTCAGGCTTTAATTTTTGACATAAAACCCTCTGATTTAGTTTTCATTCATTTTAAGTCTAGAGTTTGCATTAAAAACCCTAAACTTCATTAAAACTATTTTGGATGCATGATTTTCTGGTACAATTGCAAATCTAACCCTGTAGATTCAAATTTTTATCCAAATGTGCTCAGAATTGCATTTTAAACCCTGAACTTCACCGAATCTACACTGAATGCATATTTTTTATGGCATATTTGCAAACCAGTCCCTAGAAATTCATGTTTTTATCCATGAGTCCACTATTTTGCACATTTAACCCTGAATTTCTTCAAAATTGCATTAAACAAATGTTTTGCTGGCAAAATTATAGGTTAGCCCCTAGGAATCCTAATTTTACAAAAAAATGCACAATTTTGCACATTTACCCCTAACTTCCTTAAAATTGCATATGTGTTTTCTTTAACATTTTAGCTGATTTAGCCTTGGAATCTCAACCTTTACTCAGGACATGTAATTTATGCATAGAGGCCTCTAGAAATTTACATATTTCACCCATGCTTGCATTTTGTACATTTGGTTACCCTTTTTGATGCATATATTTTCATGCTTACACTCTTGCATCATGCATGCATTTCAAAACTTATTTCACACTTGGTTTTCACATTATTTCCTAGATTTTTTTTTCTGATTTTCATGATCTTGATTTGATTTGGATTTTCATTGCCTGAGGGTGTACATTAGCAGGCTTGACAATGTCGACATAGACCTAAACAAGGATTATTTTCTCTCATTTGATTTTCTCATATTTCTTAAGTTTTTGCTATTTTGCGAGATGCTTTCCGAATATTTCTGATTTTCACGATTTTCCTCATCACCCAAGGTCGTACAGTAAAGTGGCATTTTCAATGCTTACATTGTCCCTTGAATTATTTTCCTTACTATTTCTTTTCCTTTTATTCATTTATTTGATTTGGCATGTTTTTGCATTCATCTTAGGCATGTGCATTCAGAGTAGACGCACACACACTCCAAATCATTAGCAAGCAGGAAACCTAGAATGACCGATTTCTTCGAGTGCATGGGGGTGCCTAACACCTTTCCCATGAGTAATAAGAATCCTTCCCTTTCTCTAGCGCACATTGATTTGTGCACTACATCCATTAGGCACATAGTATACATGTGTTTTCTTTGTCTTGATTTCTTTAGGTTTTCCTTTGTGTTAGGTTTTCCTCTCCTTTCCATTAAAAGACTAGGTGGCGACTCCTTTTCCCTTATCCTTGTCTTATCTTTCTTTGGTGTTTCCAAGTCCAATCTCCTTCTTTGGATTTACCATCTTCGCCGTGACCATATCGGGACTCTTCGTGTGTTTCCACGCACCTTGGAGTCGTGCAGGGTTCCACCAGCATGGTCACATATATATTTTCTTATTTGCTGAAGGATTTATTTCATGGTCCACTACCAAATAGAAGACAATTGCTACTTTTACCATTGAGCCTTAGTATGTAGCTTGCTATATGGAATATTCGCAAGCTATTTGAATACACACCTTTATCATATACTTAAGAGTCATTGCCTTTATATAGAAACACATAAAGACATATTGTGATAATGAGGTGGCAGTTAAATTCTCTAATAACAACAAGAGCTCTAATGTAGGCAAGCATATGAAGATCAAGTTCTTGATTGTAAAGGGAAGAATTAGAGATCATTTGGTGTCTATTGAATATATTTGAACTAATTCAATGCTAGTTGATCCTCTTACAAAGGCACTTTCTCCTAGTACCTATAGTTAATATGTGCTTAAGTTGGGTTTAGTCAGTTCTTTTGATGTTTTACTTTGATAGTTCAAACATTGATGTACTATGTGATATCATGTTTGTTTGATGATCTTTGTTTCGTAGTTTTTATTTTGTTTAAATATTGAACTATTGTTGGATAAATTAAAGAGAATAATTTTTACTTTTATTATCATGACATTTATAATTTTATTCATAAAGTATTGATTATCACATAAAGTGTCCAATTATGACTTCAATCTTAGATATCTTAGTACATGGAAGAGACATAAATTTTGACAATGTATTACCACTATGACTAGTATCTAAGAGAGTTGTTATTCTTGAATGAAGGTTAATATATCCTGTTAAGCAATGGATAGTGATCACTTTACATAAGGTTTTCTCTAACACAAAGTATGTTGAATAAGTCAAATGAAAGATTGTTGGACCTTACTCTAAATGTCCAACTTATATGACTTAACCAACTTGATTAATGGGCTAACTTAATTGTGAGACATATTAAATTAAGTGGTGTATGAGGGATATTATAACATAATTATAGCATGTTCTATAAAACGGACATCCCTCTAGGATTTTAATACACAGCTACATAACAACTTTTCCAGTTCTCTTGCTTTGTGAGACTCTCTACATAGGAGTAAAGGTGGTTATTGTGGGAATACAAAAAAGAATGCTTTCACATCAAGATCAACTACATTACAATATCGGGTAAGTCTCATATAGTCTATAAACATGTAAATATGTTCACATGTATTCTCATTGATATTTGCATTTCATTATATTTTTTTGTAAAGCACATGTCCTTTTTAAGGAAAATATCTTTTATACATCATTCACAAAAGCATAGCTTGTTTTTGAATTATTTAGAGATATAGCTTCAAAATACAAGACAAAGTAGACCTCAAAGGTCAGAAGAGAACCCTTCATGTAGGTGCATGACAGAATCTCTTGTACATACGGATAGAAGAACCCTGAACCCTACACTACACTACACTACCACAGATGGGCCACCGTGTGAGGAGCTCACCCATCATGAGTTCTCCCTTTAAAAAGCCCTCCACACTGTCCACTCTAAGGACATCACTAGAAGTGAGGCACATGCATATTACGCTCTAGCCAAACTCCACAAGGTCTACCCTCTTAGTATCCTAGTCTCAGTGTTTGGAGCAACTAGGGTCTCATACCTCTAGGTCCAACCTTTACTTAAACTCTTGGACCTCAGTTTTGATCATGTGAATGACTACCCAAAGGTATTATACCTCTTGAATTGGTCAACACTTACCTACAGTCTCTTGGTCTTTGAACCTAAACCTAGGTATTGTGCTTGACCGCCCAAGAATATCATCATATCTTCTGGTCCCAACAACACAATCCTCTAGCTTATTGGTCCATAAAACAAATTAGCGATAATGTGACCATGTTGAAACTGAAAGCCCCTCTTCATTTGAGGGAACGCACGAAAGAGACTGATAAGGCCATGATGAAAGAGGCAAAATCAAAGGATTGGATGCTCCACTCAAGGGGGAGGAAACATCACAATAAAATGGGAAAAAGATAAGGAAGAAAGGAGTCGCCACCTAGTCTATTTAAATCAAAAGATGAGAAAAATCAAAAATCAAGCAATGTATAGAAACAAGAAGAAACAAAAGGAATCTGTGCCAAATGGAAGCAACAAATGAGTCAATGCATGCCATAAAAAGGGTGAGGACTCTTGTTAAGTATGAGGAAGGTGTTAGGCAGCCTCATACACCCGATGAATCGGTCTTTCTCAACTTTTTCGCTCGCATGTGATGTTATGTGGGTGATAGAATGCTAATTGAATATTTGCCATTGAGTAAGATGATGCATGAATAAAATGAGCAAGGGAATGTAAACTAGTGAAGCAAACACACTAATCTGAATAAAGAAAGGTATTAGATCTAAGAAAATAATAGGGAATGCAATGGATAAAATAACCATGGTGATGGAATCAATCCAGCTATACACAGCGGTCTGGTCAAACCACACAACCCAGCCGTGGTCCAGAAATAGGCATTAGACATTAGACTTTTGATCATCCCAAATTAAATTGCAAAAATTCCAGCAAGGATCCAAGCACAGAAACATATAGAACACATTCAAAAATAGAGATATAAAATCGATTTGAATCAAAACACACTCGATAGGTCCAAGGAAATCGATTTGGCTCAGTTTGCCTGGGCATTGGTCCGACAAGAACCACATGACTCAATCATGGTATCGATTTGCAGACCCAGGAATCTACCTCAAACAACAGACTGTCATCACCAACACTAGCAACAAAGGTCGAAGCAACCCAAGCAAGCAATCTAGAAATAAAGACTAAATACCAGGGAACACAAAACAATAGACCAAAGACATCAGATGCTACAGAGAATCCTCCCTGTTCTTTGAACTTGTCCATCAATGGCCATGCCTTGTTTTGACCATGGATGGGGCTTGCAAGGGTTGAGGCACATCCAAGAGGGTTCAAAGAGCAATGGAGGGAAGAGGAGGGTGTTCTAGTAGCTCTAGAACAGGAAGAATATGCATGGTCTCTTCCACTAACCTCAATGGAGTCGATCGACCATGTCTGAGTTCGCCGACCAAAGACGACGACTAGAAGCTTAGGCAACGCATTAAGGCGTGGAGGAGGATGGAAGAGAAGGAGATAAGGCACTAGAACGACCCAACCATGAGCTCAGAGTCCACTAGCCTCGTATAGGTTGTCGGCCATCTGTCGACTAAAAACAATGAGATGTAGGGAAATTGGCGAAGCAAAACTATGTAACAAGGCCCAACATACAACGTAGATACGCAAGGAAGTTGAGAGGAAGGAGTGGTGTACCTGAACAGCTTTGAGATGCAGTGTTCGGACGTGGCTTGGTTTGGCTTCGACGGTGGCTCATGGCACGACAGATGGAGGTGGTGATGGTTGTTGTTGGGCTATGGGAGAGAGGGCGAATGACTAGTGATGCTTAGATTAAGGTTTGGATGCAATGGGATGCTCGAAGGATGTCTTGAGGAGGTGGTGGTGAGGTCTAGTTTAGTGGGTGCTTTGTTGGTCAGATGGTGGAGAAAAGGTGGTCGGCGATGGCTCTAATGGAGAATTGAGGGTGCCTAGAGCAAGTGGGATGAACAGGGGGTGGACGAGTGTGAGATAAGGCCAAAGGTATCCCCTGTCGATGGAGAAGGCTGATTTTATAGAGGTTTGTTTGAACAAGGGCCATGGACTCCTACCTGCTCCCAACTACAACGACTAAGATATAATCAAGTTGGTAAGGTCGGGCTTAAATCTATCATGGGGGACTTCATGCTCGATGATAAGTGGGACACACCTAGATCTATGCAAGCTAATGAGAAACGAGTATTCGATGCTCTCTTGGTGAAAGAACAAATCAATCCTTCGCCTGCCAGCACTGACCCAGGGTAGCTACATAACTCACCCATGCGGCTCCTCCACACAATTGGACTGTGGCCCTCCTATGTCAGGCCTTTTGCATGGTTCATTGGCCCATCCTAAAGCTTATCTAGGCCACAAATGGGCCTGAAATGTGGACTTGCATTAGGTGTTGGGGTTTAGGAAATGTAGGTGGCTTTGAGTGTGGTGTTTGAGTGGGAAAGTGTGTGATGCCAACTGACCATCTAGAGCACATTTCGTTGGAGAAGCCGACTACCAAATGACAACTAAACCAAGGTGTCTAGAGATGCCCCTCCTTGAGCAAGCTCAAGGGAAGCAAGACCGATGCTTAGGGTTGTGGAAGGCACCTTACTCGATTCCAAAGGAAAACTCATTGTTGGTGTTGGGTCATTTATTCGATGGATACATTGAAAATCACGACTCATTGCCAAGATACAGATGCAGGTGCAGATGCAGAACAATGATGCTAGATATAGAGTGCACACAGAGTTTTGCTGGAGATATGTGGTTCTTGCGTGATGTTGATGCAATTGTTGGGTGTTTTCTAATGATTGTTGATGCAACGAGAACTAATGCTATAGAGTATAAAATACTATGAAGATCCTGACAGGGAATGTAGGTGCTAGATGCAAACAATACAATGCTAGGTGCCATGATGCAAACAGTGCAATGCTAAGTGCCATGATGGTCAATCATTCCACAAAAAGGCCACGATAGGTCATCAAGTAGACACAAAGAGGCACGATAAGTTGACAGACTCATCAGTCGAATAGTTTAGATTATCAGCCCAAAAAAGGAGGGTGTAGCAAGGGATCAGACTTCCCAGCCGGACAAGGACATTTAGCAGATGTCGTTTGGACATTTTACGGTGCCACTCGAATAGTTTGGGATATCGGCCCTGTAATGCCTCAATTCCTATAATAATATAAAATAAATTAAATTATAGGAAATTAAAAGCTAAACAGAAATATCAACTACCAGAAACCTGTGTGTGTGGCTACAAGACTCCAGACTATGTATACTATGCTAAAACCCATCTGCATGTGTAGACACCCCATATGCTTGCAATTGGACCCTAAACCTAAATCCTAGTCCTAAACCCTAATCCTAGTCCTAAACCCAAGACCTAACCCTAAATCCAAAACCCTAGCCAAGCCTAAACCTTAGTCTAAAACCATAGGCTTAGCAAACCCTAGGCTAAAACCCTAAATCTAGTCCTAAACCCTAGACTAGCCAAAACCCTAGACCTAACCCCAAATCCAAAACCCTAGTCTAACCTAAACCCTAGTCTAAAACCATAGGATTAGCAAACCTTAGCCTAAAACCCTAAACCTAACCTTAAACCCTAATCCAAAACCTTAATCACTTCCCACTCCACCATAACAACCTTAACTACTTTCCACTCTACCACAACAACCCTAACCACTTCCTACTCTACCATAACAACCCTAACTACTTCCCATTCCACCATAACATCCCTAAACACTTCCCACTCTACCATAACAACCTCTAACTAACCATACCAACCCATAACAAATTACCTATTCATTGCAAGCCTATAAATACCCCTCATTTGCAAGAGAAAAGAGGGGGATAAAGGAAGAGAAAAAACAGGGAAAATTTGAGAGGAGAGCAACCAAGGAGATTTCTTCTTACCAGAGCAGCTAGGGGAGTCTCAGATTAGATAGGAAGCTCAGAGAGGAGAAGAAATCAAGGTTCAGTTCAACTCCAGCGAGCTCCGGTAAGCTCCTATAACCTCCATCACTGCCAGCTCAGGTAGGCTCTAATTAGAGCTTAATTTCTTTCCAATTCAGTTCCCTAGGTCCTCCTCTACCTTCCCCAGTCGATTCCAGTAGGGCCAGGTAGCTGCCTTGGCTGGAATCAGTGGTTTTTTGGGTCGCTGGACGCAATTCTCCGGCAGAGGAGGTGGGGGCACGAATCTAGTGAGTGATTCGTGCCCTAGCGTGCTCCATTCAATTAGGCCTGGTCCCTTCTTGCATCACCACCCCTTTGGACGTTGCAGTATCTCCTCTGAAAGCCTCCAGGAAAGGATCGGTCGACGGTGAGTAGGATCAAGAGGGTGAGGAGCAGCGCCTTTTCTTGCCTCTGAGTGGTAGAATCTCTTCCTCTCTGCGCCCCCCCAAGCCTTCAGCAGTCTAGAATCGTTGCTCTGCCACCTCCAGCGACCCTTTCTTCCCCGTCGCCATCACTGGAGTCACGACGCTGGCGAGCGAGATGGGAGGAGACCTCTGACCGTTGGCTTCTTGATCCAAGCCGTTGGATCTTTCCCTCTTTCTTCCTTCTTACTCCTAGTGGGTTTGAATGCCAGATCAGGCATCAGAGAGGATTGGAAAGGCATCCCAGATGGCCGTTGACGGCGGAGTTCCGTCGCTAGTGGTCGTCGTTCTTTTAAAAAAAATAATAAAAACTTCTTTTAAAAAAAACTCTGTTTTTTTTATTTTGTTTGCAACTAGGTCCTTTCATTTTGCTTTTAGGTCCTTGCATTAATTTTTAAGCTTTTTAATAATGCTTTGTTTTGTGAAATTGCAGGGTGACCCTTGTAGATTTTTGTTAATATTTTTCTGGCATTAAATTTTGACATAAAGCCCTCAGACTTGGTTTTCTTTCATTTTAAGTCCATAATTTGCACAAAAAATCCTGAACTTCATTAAAATTGTTGTGGATGAATGTTTTTCTGGCATAGTTGCAAACATAACCCTGTAGATTTAAATTTTTTACCAAAATGTTATCAGAATTGCAATTTGCAGAATAGTCCATGAGGTTTCATGTTTTCAAACATAAGTCCATTATCTTACACATTTAACCCTGAATTTCTTCAGAATTGCATTAAACTCATGTTTTACTAACAAAATTGCAGATTAAACCCTAGGAATCCTAGTTTTGACTAAAAATGCCTAGTTTTGCACATTTAACCCCCAACTTCTTCAAAATTACATGAAATGTGTTTTCCTAAGCATTTTTTCTGATTTAGCCCCAAGATCTCAGCCATTATTTAGGATATGTGATTTTTACACAGAGGTCCCTGGAATTTACATATTTCACCTTTGCTTACATTTTGTACATTTTATTGTCCTTTTTCATGCATGTATCCTCATGCCTTCTTTCTTGCATCATGCACACTTTTCCAACTTATCTCAAACTTGGTTTTCACATTATTTCCTGGATTTCTTTCAATTTCACGAGTCTGATTTGATTTGGATTTCCATCGCCCACGGGCGTACATTAACAGGCTTGACAATGTCAACATTGACCCGAATGAGGATTATTTTCTCCAATTTGATTTTCTCAGATTTCTTCGAGTTTCCGCTGATTTATGTGACGCTTGCTGAGTATTCCCGATTTTCATGATTTTCCTCATTACCCAAGGGCGTACAGTAAAGTGGCATTTTCAGTGCCTACATTGTCCCTTGGATTATTTTTCTTATTATTTCTTTTCTTCTCTTTGATTTTGCATGGTTTCGCATTCATCATGGGCATGTGCATTCAGAGTAGACAAGAATACACACTGTAGATCATTAGCAAGCAGGAAATCTAGAAAGACCGAATTCTTTGGGTGCATGGGGGTGCCTAACACCTTTCCCATGCGTAACAAGAATCCTTACCCTTTCTCTGGCTTGCAATGGCTAGGTGTTGCATCCATTAGGCGTGGAGCATATATGTATTTTCTTTGCATTGATTTCTTTAGGCTTTTCCCTTTGTGTTTGGTTTTCCTCGTCTTTCCATTAAAAGACTAGGTGGCGACTCCTTTTCCTTATCCTTTTCTTATCTTTCTTTGATGTTTCTGAGTCTAGTCTCCTTCTTCGGATTCACCATCTTCACTATGACCACATCGGTACTCCTCGGGTGCTTCCACGCACCTTGGAGAGCCATGCAGGGTTCCACCGGCATGGTCACAGGAACTGCCGACTCCACTGGGGATAACCAGATTCTGAGGTTTCATGTTTTCAAACATAAGTCCATTATCTTGCACATTAAACCTTGAATTTCTTCAGAATTGCATTAAACTCATGTTTTATTGACAAAATTGCAGATTTGACCCTAGGAATCCCAGTTTCGCACATTTAACCCCCAACTTCTTCAAAATTACATAAAATGTGTCTAGTCTCCTTCTTCGGATTCACCATCTTCACTGTGACCACATCGGTACTCCTCGGGTGCTTCCACGCACCTTGGAGAGCCATGCAGGGTTCCACCGGCATGGTCACAGGAACTGCCGACTCCGCTGGGGATAACCAGATTCTGAGGTTTCATGTTTTCAAACATAAGTCCATTATCTTGCACATTAAACCTTGAATTTCTTCAGAATTGCATTAAACTCATGTTTTATTGACAAAATTGCAGATTTGACCCTAGGAATCCCAGTTTCGCACATTTAACCCCCAACTTCTTCAAAATTACATAAAATGTGTCTAGTCTCCTTCTTCGGATTCACCATCTTCACTGTGACCACATCGGTACTCCTCGGGTGCTTCCACGCACCTTGGAGAGCCATGCAGGGTTCCACCGGCATGGTCACAGGAACTGCCGACTCCGCTGGGGATAACCAGATTCTGAGGTTTCATGTTTTCAAACATAAGTCCATTATCTTGCACATTAAACCTTGAATTTCTTCAGAATTGCATTAAACTCAT